>PPHD01003279.1:16349-32087 GCA_002909625.1 Bambusicola thoracicus | reverse complement strand
AAATACCATCTAACAAATAAGCATGTATTGCCATTTGCCTGATTTGGTGGTATTTGCACCTGAAGAGTGAAGACCTCTAATAAATACCCCAGTCCTAACTTTTAAGAACTTGTGAGCACATGCTTGGCTTTAGGCATGTATTTTATATTGCTACTGTGTTTAAAGCTAAGCTAGTGTTTGCTTTCAGGTGTCTGCAATAAGCAGGGCAAATAGACTTGGGCCAGCTACAGGGTCTGTGATTTTCAGCAGTAGGAAGTGTTTCAGCTAAAGAAGTTTTATCTTATTATGCCTGGAGGTGCATAAGTGCAATAGGGATTTTCTTCTGGAATGGAGAGGGTGGAAGGAGGGGAGCCAGACTCCCATAAATCAAGTTAAATTTCTGCTGGGAGGAGTTGTGATGGTATGGCCGTGCTGCCAACAGGCAGGAGCAGGGGATTTGGTCCATGTCTAGGGGTTTGGGGAGATGCTTAAATCCACACTGGCATAGTTGAAGCGGGGAAGTTCATAAAAAAAAAGAGGGCAAGGCTGTTTTCTGTTTAGAAGAACATCAGGAGGGGTCTGCCTTTTTGCTGCATGGATGCTTAGCTTTTCCTCTCAGCATCATCTCTCCTGTTTCTCACGTTTATGCTCTCTGGGGTATTGCCTCCTTTTTCTGGAAATTAGGCATCATTTTTTTATATATATTAACCAAAATCATCTCTTGTGATAAATGCGACTTCTATTCTTTGGAAGACACTCTTACACAGGATTTCTGACTTTCCTGCGGACTGACTCCCCCAGTGCCTATCCGGCTAAAGTGAGAAGTTTAATTTTGCAGAACACTTATTTACCTCCCTGGGACCTGAGTCTGACTTGGTCATTCACCTCGTACAAAGGATTAATTTTTCATTCTTTGACGTTGCTGCAGCTCTGTGTGCCCAGCCGTTACAAATGTGATGTTTTGAATTAAAGCATTTAGGCTCGTTATTTGTAACGGTACCGGGCAATCCTTCCTGCTATTTGACTTCCAGCTGCCATCTCCTGATTAAATGCTCTGTAACCAAATCCCTGTTACAGATACAAGATATCTTGCAAAATAAAAAACAAACAAAAACAAAAAACACCACCTATGAGCAGAAAATCTAAATATACAGCCTAAAGGATTTTCCATAGGGTTTATCTCTGGCTGGCACAGCTGGCTTCTGGTGAGGGTGAGTTTTGGGATTGCGAAGCTCAGAGGAGACACCTCCGACCTGCTGGTGTGGTGGTGGTAGGGACTGGGTAGCCAGTGACCTTAGAACACTGTGAGTGCTGGGGTTGAGTGCTGCCACACACAAATGCAGAGTCATGCTTCTTGCTTAGTGCAAGCCGGCAAAATAAGCCAAGGGATTGTGGAGATCTCCCACATGAAGTAGGAGAGCTATTTTTAATTTATTTTTGCTTTTCTGTGGATTTCTATTCCAAGAAGGGATGCAGAGATGGCCTGAAGTCTTATATGTCCTCTTCCAGGCTGCCCATGCTCCTGCCAGCATGTCCAGTGGACCCAGACTCCTGCAGCCCTTTCACTTAAGGCCACGCTTCCCATCAAACACAGCACAGCAGCCCCACCTGCCAAATCACCCAACTTTCACCCCTTAGCCAGACAAGCCAGCATCCCAAGTACTGATCTGAAAAAGCAGCCTGGAAAATCCCTGTTTTTGTAGAGTCACTTAAGTGTTCATTATTTTGCCAGGGTAGAAATGCCTGTGCAGGAGTAAAGCCTTCCCTGACTTTCATTTATTAGTGAAAGTGAGCTTACCTCTTTGTTTGTTAATTGCTTCTCTTGCTTTCTGGCATGCTGCATGCTCCAAAACTCTTTTAGTGCCTCCACCACATTTCCTCCTGCTAAGTATCCCAAGAGTGTCCCCTTCCTGTGCCATCAGTGGTTATCCAGAGTCTGGCCAAAATCTCTGACCCGCGGAGCCGTCTCATGCCCGTGGTCTCTAGCTTTTTCCTGGCTTCTCTGTCATTTGGTTTAGTGCTCCATCCCTACAGTCTACAAAACGGATTTACCAGAATTTGCTTTCTAAAGGTACTTGACAACCCAGTGGGAAGTTTCCTCTCCTTTTCCTTATATCTGCAGCTTTAGTGTGTGCAGAAGTACTCCTCAAGGTAAAAATGGGGCCATAAATAATGATGAGGGAATGGGAGCAGAAATGTGGGAAAGGTGTACAGAGGGAGCAACAGCAAACTGAGTGAACTGCCTGCACCTTGCGTGTTGTCTGAAATGAAATTCACATTATGCTATAACAGATTTAATCTCTGCAGCTTAACATCTAGCAGTGAAGAACAGCATTAAGTTTTTCAAATTGCATTAAATGCTGGGGATGCCTTGCTACTCCTGCACTAGGTCTATGGGATATTTTAGTTGCTTTTGGCTGCAGGGGGGTGAGGGAGTATTTGTTTCAGCTTTCGTCCCCCTAATTCTTTGCATTTCACACATATCAGTATGTAGAGATGAATGTGGGGGTCATTTTCTTCCCCTGGCCTGGAGCTGGGGCTGGGGAACTCCCCTAGAAACAGTGTTGGCCCTTCTATGCCTGTCTGCCACTGCCTATCGCTAGAGGAGAGGCTGCATTTTTCCAAGGAGAGGGAAGAAGTGGGGTAGAGCTGTCTTACCATGATGGCCTCAGCTTGCTTGGAGTCCAGCTCCGACACCGCCCTGCGGAAGCCTTTGGCTGCAGAGGTGGAGATGTTGGGGGTTGGCATCTTCACTCTTCCACGAGCTCTGCACTCTGCTTTTCAGCTCCTTGCCAGCTTTTTATAGGGTGAGGCTGACGTCAAAGATTCTTTCAAAGCTTCTCCCCTCCTGCCGCAACCCCCCCATCACCACCTCCCTCCTTTCCCCCCTCAGGCTGAGAGGAGGAGGGGACGTGAAGGAGAGAAGCGTTTCTGTCCCATTAAATCTAATCGCCACAAAGATTGCAGACACCCTGCCTTCGCAGACCTGCCGCTCCCCCCACTTGTTTGCCTGCGCCCAAAAGATTTCTTCCCTGTTTTTCACCCCTCTGTTTTCTTCTTGATATCATTCATTCTCTCACTCTATTTCAGTCTCGTACATTCACTTTCCCGGCTTGGGTGTTGCATGAAAGGATTTTGATCCGTTAAAGGACAAAATAAACAGAAGGGAAAGATTCAGCCTTTTATTTCCCCCTTGTTTGCCATGTTGCTGAGGCAGTAAAGGAGGAGGAAAGTAGCACCAATTCCCCCAGCTCAGCTACAGGACTGGTTACCGTTCTTGTGCATGCACCTCCAGAGTTGGGTTGGCCAGGGCATGCTGACAGCAGGCCAGCAGGATTAGGCCCCTTCCATCCTCAGAGGAGAAAAAGGTTGTGGAGAAAACAATGTGGGGGAAAACCCACCTCTGCACCCTTCTAGCCAAGCACTTTGCTATTCTTTCTGCAGTGCCTCAGAGGCCAAATGCCCAAGGAGATTTGGTCTGTGGCAGCATGTGGCACAGCACAACCCAACCCAGAGATGTCCTGCTGTACTCAGAATTGGCCTTCTCCGCCTGTGGGATTCAAGAGGTGATGGCCTCAATTTACACCGGGGGAAAGATGGGTTCAGGTTGGATATTAGGAAAAATCTCTTCTCAGAAAGAGTAGTGATGCAATGGCACAGGCTATCCAGAGGTGTGGTGGAGTCACCGCCCCTGGAAGCGCTCAAGAACCATGGAGTGATGGCACTGAGGGACGTGGTTTAGAGTGGTTACAGACAGGCTGATGATTGGACTCAGTGACCTCAGCAATCTTTTCAACCTTACTGATTCTATGATTCTTTGGCTGGCAGCAACTCTCCAGCACCAAGCTAATGCTTTCCAAGACTGGGAGAACTTGCCTGGGATTTTGTATAAGAAAGAAAGGCAGGCTTGGGAAGGAGAAGAGTTACAACGATCATATTTGAATATCAAATAAACTCTTCATTCTGAATGTACTCTTCTGAATTACACTACCCGTTAAAGTAGCAAGTAGAATACCGGACTTCAGCACTTTTGGTCTGAAGTTTTCAGTTCAATCTCAGGATGAAGAAAATATTTCTTCATTCTGTTTTCTTAAAATCAAAAAGCAAAACAATTTTGATAGATCTTTTATTTGTGGTACCTAGTTTAGTTTAAATGTCTGCTGAGAACACCATTTGCCAAGGATGATGAACCTAAAATCAGCCATCAAAGCAAATTCCACTTATTCAAATTTGTAATCAAGTTATTGAAAGGATAGCCTTAAAATGTCAGTTCACGTGAAGAATAGAAAAAATGGATAAAGTACTTTAATAAAATGGGAACAGAACAAGTCAGCCAGCCTTCCTGCAGGCTGTAACATTCAGAGAACACATGTGAAGGCTCTTCTAACAAACAGAAGCTTTAAAAGGAGCTGATAACATCAGGCAAGTTTTCAAGATTATTGTACAAATATGTGGGATTACTTCAACTACATATTCTGATTTCCTTTTTTTTTTTCATTACATATTGTTTCTCTCCTTGTAAAATCCAGCACTCTACTTAAGCTCCTCAGCTCTTCTTCTTAGTTCATCACAAAGCCCTTGATTTTTAATTCCTATTCTTTATAGGGATGATAAATTAGGCATACGACTTCTGCTTTCTCTAAGCCCTGTTAATCTGTCACCCCATGTCTGTCTGGTGATCAGAGTCCCACATTGTACAGAAATGCTGTCAAGCACAGAGCCTCTGCAGAGTCAAAGTGCAGCCCCGCTTCCTATGCAACCAAGGGCAAAACATCTGCAACTCTGTAAACCTCTTGCTTAGGTTTATGTGTAGGTTCTGCTGATACCAGGCATGACTTCCCTCACTACAAAAAGACATTGAGACTCTGGGGTGTTTCTAAAGAAGGGCAACAAGACTGTGAAGGATTTGGACCACAAGTCTTAGGGGGAATGGGTGAGGGAGCTGTGATTGTTCAGTCTGGAGAAGAGGAGGCTAGGTAGAGAACTTAGCACTCAGCAGCGATCTGAAAGATGTTTTGGTGAGGTGTAGATTGGTCTTTTTTCATGCATAACTAGCAAATAGGATTAGAGGGAATGACCTCACGTTGTGCCAGATGAAGGTTCAGATTGGGTATTAGGAATTTTTTTTCTCAAAAAGAGTGAAGAGGCACTGAAACAAGCTGCCCAGAGTGGTGATGGAGTTGATATCTCTGGAAGCGTTCAAGAAACATGGAGATGTGGCACTGAGAGACATCATCAGTGGGCATGGTGGTAACAGTGGTATTTTCCATAATAATGGAAATAATATGGAATAATAATTCCATAAATGATAACAGTGGTATTTTCCAACTTTTATGATTCTATGACCTTTTGGAGTATGAGCCTACTTGGTTAAATTATGGCTCTGCTCCCACACCAAGGCTTTTGTATGTTGACTAAATACCAGATTTTCTAATGAAAGAGGAGCATTTAGGAAGCTTTATGAAGTAAACACAATGGATGGATGAGTCCTCATTATTGCTTTGTTTCTCAAGCTCCAGTGGCTGTCTGTGAATGTGTGCGAGTGCTATGTGTAACCAGCTGCGTGTTTTAGGGGATTTATCTGACATAAAGCAGAAACAGCAAACGCTGTTGGACATTGCATTTTGGATGTGTGGACCAAGAGGAAAACCTCCATCTGCCAGACTGCCATCCCTCATCATGAGAGCTGGAGGGATCTCCATGTGACAGTCTGTGCCCTTGATATGAATACCAGGGGGAATCATTGACAGAGGTGATGCCAGCCCAGTGATGGTGGGGAGCTCTCTAGTGGTCCAGGGAGTTGCAGGGACAGGCTTTGAGCTGCAGAAGTGTCCTACCAAGGGCCAAAGAAAGGGACTGTGTCCACCATTGCAAGGGCGAGCTGCCATCTCCCATCACAACTGAGGAGAAAACCCTGGTGGTTATGTGGGGTGACCAGGTCCTCTTGTTATTCTTTCTGCCACCTACTCGCACCCTGTCCCTCTTTCCTTCCATAGCTTGAATAATTACAGTCTGCTACATGAAGCAATTACAGAAGTGGTTAGCCAGCTCTGTCAAGAGATGTCTTTTTTTCCTCATCTCCTTTCAACACTTCTGAGTGTCTCAAAGTTTAATAACCCATAATGACACCCTAGACTTCCACGTCATTGCAGCCACTAGGACTAGGGCATCAGCAGAAGAAAAAAAAAAAGATAATTAAAATCCACATCTACCTCTTAACTTTGCAGTATTCTATCATCTGGAAAGCACTAGGTTTTGTGCTCACATTCACTCACAACAGATGAGCCCAAGGAAAGGGTAGCTGCAAGGAAGTAGAGTTGTGTAGCTCCTTGTTAAGGGTTCTGAGATGTGTTCTGAGGGCCTGGCATAAAAGCACAGCTGGATCAGGTGAGGTTTAACAGCTTCATACCTGCTCTGTTGGATGGGCCGGGTGTGGGGGTCCTCTGTTCCCTGAGTTGTGGGCCCTGGGAGATGAAGAGCCCCGTTGCAGGGATTATTATCCCAACCAGTGGATGAATCTCAGGGCAGAATGAAAACACGTACACACACAGGTATATGCATGCACACTAGTGGCAGAATATAGTTTCCTATAGGAGATGGAGTAGGACTGTGCAACCTCCAGTGCCTTTTTACCATTGTCTGTATTAGTATATTTTTAAAATATGATGTCCAGGATTTGCTGTGTCCCACAGATGCAAATCCAGAGGCTGAAGGGTCACAAATAACACCATTCAGCAGCATCACATGTGCAAACCTGTGTGTCTGCAGCTTCACATTTCAGAAGGCCAGCTCAGTTTTTAACTAGATCTGGAAATATTTTATAACACATCAAAAATGCCCCCTTACCTTTGGCTTTGGACCTTGGGTCTGGATGATCTCACAACTCCACATTCAGAGTCAATTTATGCTCATGCCGCTCATATTCTGTTACAAATCAAATCTCCTCTCTTTGGTCAATATTGAAATTGCAATCCTGAAAATATTTTACAGAAACCAACTTTCCAGGTAAAAATAACCTGATTGCAGGCAAAACTTACTGAGGAATAAGTTTGCAGCAGGAAGGAAGTTTGTTGAATGGGGGAAAAACTCAGTACCTCCCTCTCCCCAGGAACTGGCTATTTAGTTTTCAGAAACAAAAGCAGCAGCAATCCATCCATTTCTGCATCAGGAAATGGATCTGGAATGTACCAGTGTAAATTCAGAAACATTGTATTGATGATTCACCCGCCACTGCAGAATCCAAAATAACCATCTTGTCTCGGATCAATGGGGAAGCACTTAGGAGCAATTTTCTCTGTGGAAATGTGGGCAGCAAACAGACAGGCAGGAGCAGGGGGGTGGAATAAAATGCACTGTCTCTTGGAGCCTTCCATGTTGTATGGTCATAAAAACAATGGCTGATACCTCCGTCCCACTGTATTTTGACTTCTAGACAAATTCTTTAGTAAAGTCTTTAGGGAATTTCAACTTTGTGTGGAAAGTTGCCTCCTACATGTATTGTAGCAGGTCTCCCCCTACATGGCCAGCCTCCGTGATTTTAATTTATATCTGTGATACCCAGTATTTTTCTCCTAGGTCTGGAGTCAGCTTTCCTTGAAAACACGTTAATTTGCAGCCCTTTTGTGAGGAGAGGAAAGGATGGAGTCTAGGAACTCCCATACTGGGGGGAAAAACCCTCCAGAATCAGTAATTATTGTTTGGAAATCTGGCACAGAATTATTGAACATTGAGTTTGACAGTGAATTTGCTTTTCTGAGATAAAAAAAAAAGTGTTATGTGGGTAAACAAGAGCCTGAGAACATCAGAAACATTATGACAAGAAAAATCAAACGTCTGGTGCTAATTCTATTGCCGACAAGCAACGTACAAGACACTGCAGTGCATTTTCTGACTGCTTGCTGTACAGCTGGGGGCAAGTCATTTAACTCTGCCTTCTGTTTCAAGGCTGGTTATAGCTCTTTTCAGCACTACTGTGAAGAAATGGTTAATAGTGGGCAGTGGATGTGGAAATCAATGGGAACATTTGTTCTAGATTGCTTTCAGAAAGGTGAGCCCCAAAAAGGCCTACGGTGCCATGCTGCTGGTTCCAAGGCAGTCACCTGGTTTGCTGCCCATTGTGTGATCCCACCTTTGGGAGCAATGTTCCCATTTCATTGCTAGAGCAAAGTCATCCTCTGTGGTGCATTCCTTAAGTCAACTTGACCAGAAGAGGTTTCAAGACAGTGTAGGGTTTAGCTTGCTTTCCAAAACCTGAGAAATGTCTTCTCTTGCTTGTAGTTTGATTTCCCATTGAGCCTTTGCCTTGCTGAATATATACGGAAAAGGAATTGATGTTACTGATTATTTTCTCACCAAGTCCTTTGAAGTCCCAGCACTAAGAGGTCTGCAGGGACCTGGATTCTGCAATTCTTTACACACACACACACAAAAAAAAAAAAAGCTAGGGTCATACCCCTCTTGCTCATCTGCTCATGCCATGCAGCAAGACATAATTTATCTAACACATCAGAACAAGTGGACTTGTGCAATACAACTCAGTGATCCTGCCACATGTACACAAGATCATTCACTTCTAACTCCCTGTTTCCTCGGGCACTGGAGGATAAAAGCCATCTGCCTGTCAGACAAAAGGTCTGATGTGATTTTAGCATTAGGAGTCACACAGAGGGTCTCAGACCTATGAAAATGTCACCATATTGACTTCATACAAATGTTTATTCATAGCTCTGTTTATAGGCAAAACAAATGGATGAAATCTATTACATAGACACAACCAGTTCAGAATAGGAAATTGGAACCAGCATTTCACAGTGAAGTCATTGCTTTTCTATCGTTTCATATCTGCTCAGGATCTTATCTGCTATTCCTGACAGGTAGCCATCAAGCAAGTGCACTGGGAAAGGGATGAGAAAACATTTTCCTTTTCTTTTCAGAGGGGGAATGCAAATGCATCGTCCATGGCAAGATTCATGTCTGCCAGCAGGCTTAAGAGGATGACTCATCAAAGCCTTGTGCTTGTCTTCAGGATCTTCAAAGTGTATCAACAGTGTTTTATTGATCCATAGTGACGGAAAGTAAAGAAAGTAGAGTCAGATCTACACTGATAAAATATGTCTGACTTCAGTAATTCTACCATTAAGCTACTGGGATGACACGATGGAACAGAAGGGTCTACATTATGGTATTTCCTGTTCTCCCAGTGGTAGGACAGTTCTCTCCCAATACAGATACTTTAATCCGTTGGAGAAGAGGATAAATCAGATGTTGAAAGTTAGGCTAAGAATAAAAGTTCGAGTTAGCAGTAAGAGATGCACTTTTAATAGTGCGAGTGAGCAAACCCAGTGAGCATTCAGGAAGCCGTATTCCCCTTTGTTTAAAGTTTCCTGAGCAGAATGGGATATTTCACTTGAATATAGTGCCTATCAGACACAGGGACAGGACAGCAAGACTAATGGGGATTGTACACCAACATGCTGCAGGAGATGTGGAGGAGATACGGCTGCGACATGTGTGTGCCACAGTGACAAAACACAGAGCTGGAGCAGCAGTGCCTGATGTCCACGGTCAGGAAGGCATGACAGATCCCTGCCATTTCCCACCATCACAGGATGGCTGAGGTCTTTCTACCCTGCGCCTAGACAAGAGCTGACCTTGGAAACTGGACATTTTCTGTGAGGAAAGATGGGTTAAAGAAACCCAAACCATCCCTGCAGAGGAAGGCTTTAGCTTTCTCACACGTACCTGTGCTGGGGAAATATGTTTCTGCATCACGTAACACAGCGGAAATGATGAGTTTTATGTGCCTATCCTTTCCCCTTTCTCATGCTTGGGGGGGGGCAGTGCCTGTCTCAGGAGAGTTAATAGTATTTTCACTGATTTAATTTACATCAAGGACGTGCTAGATTGCAACAAGCTGTGCTTTTAAAAGAGGAAAGAAGTCATAGGCAGAATAGAAACCTAGAAAAAACCTCCTCATTCTTACACCCCCAAACAGCACCAGAAGCAAATAAATGCCTTCTGGGGGACAAGCTTACATTCAATTTTCTCCTTTTTCTCATATTGCTTCCCTGCTTCTCCCATTGGTTTGCCTTTGCCTGCTTACGTCTGACCTGCAGTCCCAGAAGCCCGGCCATAGCCTGAAGGGATTCGCCTTGTGACTTTAGTGGGATAGCATTCGGTTTTCCTTATCAGTCACCAGTAGGGCCATGTGTTTTGTCTCTGCTCCCCCTCCCTGCAGATGTGTGGTTGAGGGCATCGAGAGACAAGGGGTCCTTGTAAGTGACTTATGATAATTGCAGAGCAGCAACTGCTCTGAAAATCTAAATTCCTCTCTGACATTTCCAGTCTAAAGCTCCCACTGACTCAGCTGCTGCTTGTGATATTTAAACAAGGATTATCTCCTTTTTTATTCTTTTCTTTTTGATAATGGGATGGCAGAAGGTTATTTTAACACTTTCCTACAGTTTGTTTGGCTGATACAGAACCAACGCTCTTCAGGATGTAACCACAGCTCCTCTTCCCAAGTCACTCATTTGGCATGACTGGGATGAATGAAGGCTCCCATGGTTTTAAAAAAATAAAAGAAGAAGAATCTTTCCCTGAATTGTCACATTTTCCATTTTTTTTTCTTTAGCACAGATTTATTATTATACTGGAAAAAAATTTACTTCTTTGGGTGTAAAAAGATATATCCATTTGGCTTCAGCATGACTGCTCCAGGCTCATCCTATCTGAGACCTGAGGTATTCCACTTCATGATAGCTTTCTGTATTCAAAAGCTGATTATATTTTGTAGGGATGCTGAACAGCATCTCCAAAAATGAACCCTATAGAAAGCTGAGGGCATTTTTTGAGTCCTGAGAAAAACAGTGCATCAGCATGGGGGGAGAACATCTGCTAAAGGAAGTTGTGATGTGGTCCTCAAGACTGTTTCAAAATAACTGGCAAATGTCCCTGTCACCCTGTCTCCAAATGCCTTCACATTCTCACTAGCTGGGAGAAGCAAGAGGGAAGGCATGGGCAGATAAGAGAACCAGAGCAGAAGGAGACACAGAAAGCTGAGGGATGTGCCCTGGAAAGGGGAAAAGAAGGAGAGGTGCAATTGAGGGAGAAAACAAGGACAACCATAAACAGTTACCAGAGCAAAAAACTTTTGAATATTTGAGCTGAAGAACCTTTAAATTGCTCAGTTTCCAGCCACTTCCCCGGCAAATGCTTTCTATATGATATCCTCTGCCTATGTATTTTTCTATGACCTGTTCATCCTTGAGAAATTTATTTTTCCTCCATGTTTATCACTTATGTCTTGCTACTGTCTCTACTGCAGATTTGGCAGCTCTATGGGAAGGGGACCAAGGTTCTCCATCACTTCAGAAGCCACCTGACAAGCAAGGGACAGCACAGCAGTCAAGGAAAATTCAAGACCAGATTCTCACATCCACTATTCCAGCACTTCAAAAAGGCATCCAGTCCCAAGTGTTGGCTCATCTCGAGCAAGGTCACCATGCCCTGGAGGATGATTCAAGGTTGCCACCGGCACTCCAAGTCACACAGGCACTGAGATGGTGCCACTGGGCTGCAGGATGCTGAAACCTCTTCATTCAGAAATGTAAGTAGGATCAATGTGCTTGATAATCTGTCATTATGACTGAGCCAGATCAACCATTCCTGTGCCGTGTCATTAGCAAGTTGTTTACTCCTAAAATTGACTAAGAAATCGCTGAGGTTGGGGTGAGGGGAGGCAGGGTTGGGGATGATCCCAGCTTCTCATCCCAACACTGTGTGTTTTGCAAATGGTTGAGGAAAATCAGAGCATTTCTTTTCTCTTTATAGAGAGATGGAAGGATTAGCAAGTGGAAGGGGGCTTTCATGTGGATCTTGATTTGGGGATGGCCTGAGCAAATTTAAGCAGGACAGATCCATATGAAAGCATGGAGAAGGCAGGCACAAGGCCTTGGGCTGGACACAGTGAAGGTCTGTGTTGGGAGCAGACATCTGTAGTGCTGACATTGGCAGTGGATGCCTCAGCCCCTATCTCACTGCCACAGTCAGACAAAGCAAACACATCCCTAAATGGAGCCACTCGCTGCCCTGCCGATAAGCAGCACAGAGTGGGCACAGAGACAGCTGCCTGTTGTTCCCCATGACGTAACTCTGCTGAGCCCCCATTTGATCAGAGACAGCAATGCTTAGATTAAATCCCCTCTTCTTAAATATGTAAAGATTGAAGAGCTGGCATAGCCCAACTGCCTATTTCAGGTCACCATCCCACCTGTGTGTCCCACACAGTGTAGCAGCACTCAAGGACTTCATCCAGGGCAAGGGAGACGCAGGGTCACTGCAGACTTCAGATGGGCAGACATTCCAGTCCCCATCTTCATGGCGCTCCCAATTTGGGGTGCCCATTTCCAATCCTGAGGTGTCCTCAGACATTGGAGACCAGAGGTGGAAATCTCTTGAGAATAGAACTCCCAAGAAAAACCACACTGATCTCTTCCAGCACAAACCAGCAAGCAGGCAGCAGGGGAGGGCCATGCCTCAGCCATCTTATTGCTATTCAGGTCACCTGCAGAAAAAAAAACAAAAAACAAAAACAGAAAGAAAAGGGAGTTTTCCCTCTCTCCAACTTGTCTATGCACTTTCAAATTGTTAGGGCAGCTTTTGTATAAAGACCACTTTATGCTGTTGTCAGTAACATAAGATTTCTCAGTTTTGTTTTAATTACCACTGCCATTACACATCAGATTTGTTACCAAAACAACAGCATTGCTCCTTACTTGGGGCCATCTGCTCAGGTGTGCTTTTCTCCAAGCTCGAGATGCCCGTGTCTCAAGGAGCGCTGAAACACCCCATTGGGGAGCAGTGGAGTAGATCAGCCTCCCATCTCCCACCCAGGTCCCCAGTGCCCTCAGGGCAGTCCTGAGCCCAGGGATGGAGTGGTGGCAGAGTTTGATGAGTGTGGGGCCAAGCAACAAGCTGTTGCTTGTGACATGCCAGGTGGCCTGTCACCTCTGCTGGTGGTGACACAGAGTGAGTCAGTGATCCAATTTGGGCCCTGCACTGAGTCACAGGAGCCTCTCACTCCTCATTCTCATCTTCTGGATGCATCTGCCTGATGCTATCTCCCAGCAGTGCTCTTCACCCTCCTTCTGTAGTCTCATAGGGCCATCTTAGAGAATGACTGATATTTGTTCCTCTCTGCACTTTGGAGGTCCAAGAACAGGAAGGTACTGTGTTTTTTTTTTACAACAGCAACAGCAGAAGTCATATTTACATCCTTTCCATGGTTATTCTGTAGTTATGCTCCCCTGTGCTTCTCCCTATCCTATTTCCTGTGTTGCTCTATCTGGGCTCCAGAATGCAGTAAGCAAAAACAGGCTGTTCCCACTGATGCCCCAACTTGTCTTGTCATCTCTTGGTTATTCTCTAGCCTCACTGTAGATGTAGACTAACCATGGATAGGTCTGTCTCTGGGCTTTTATTCTTCTTAGTGAGACCTGAGAAGCAGAATCCCTTCTCCCACAGGCCACAGCTGTGCATGATGCTGGAAGTGTTTTGTTTCTTCCCACTTCCCCACAAGCATAGCTGAAAGAAACACCATTCTTGTGTTTTCAAGTGGTGCCTGGGAGAGGTGTGCAAGATAGTCTTAATGTGAAACATCCTTTAGAGGGCTGGGTTGCCTTAAAATAGGATCCAAAGCTGGTCTAGAAGTCAAAAGTACCTACTTTGTATGCAAAACAGATTTAAAGTCCCATTGCCAACTTCACCCTACCTTACAATCAATGACATCAAAACTCTGTTAAGACTCAAAGAACTCTGATCAGAGGCATCACCAGGAAGAGGAGAGTTATTCAAGCCATCCTCTCACTCCCTGTTCTACCGTAGCTCGCTGCCCACAGAAGGAATTTGTCATAAATGTACCTGATCTTGCAAGTCTTGTACACTTTCTGACCTGTCTGAACGCTTCCCTTTGCCCAAGCACGGGATGCTGATGGTCAGCCAGGGCTTGAAATGGGAGGCAGAAAAGCAGAGCTGCTCACATGGGCAAGTCCTGCATTGGTCTAAGGAGGACTACAAAACCCAACAGCTCCCAGGTTGGTTGCTGTCCTCTGTGCTGCCAATCTCTTCTATCAGGAGATGTCTGCAAGGAAGAAATGGTTTCCTGAAATGAGAAGGACTTGGAACAGCTCTCCTCCTTTCAGTAAACACTCATTTATTTAATGGGTGGAGATGGGCATAAGGGAGCCTGAAATCTCATTCCCCTGCCAAATTTCCAGGAAGACGAGCATGCTGATTCCAGCTGGATGCAGAGCCCCAGCCCACAGAGGCACCGTATCCCTCATTTGCTCCTGACATCATGCTCTCTTGTCCCCTTTTACTCTTTTTTTTCCATTTCATTTGGATCACGCATTGCCTCAGGGTGACCGCCGACAATCTCTGTGGCCGGCCAGCTGCCTCTGTATCAGCCCTGGGATATGTCATGATGGCGGACAGGGAGCAGCTCCAAAGCTTCACATACTGCCTTTCTCCAGGGCTGTCCCAGAGCCCAGGCCACCCAAAAAGGCATTCACTAATAGAGACCTGTGTGCTAAGTGCCCACTTTTTTAGGAAAAGCAGGATACTTGTGTAACTTCTGAAGAAGTGCCTGTCTGCTATGAGAAACATGGATTCGAAAGCTCCACCTGAAACTTTGTTTCTAAAACATCTGAAACCTCCTCTTAACGCATTTGTTTAAAGCTGCACTTTCCTTTTATTGTCCTCTTATATCTGGGGGCACTTTCCCTCTGCCACGTTACTTTGCACTGCTAATAACACCCTTCTGAAGTGTTGCAGGGATGTGCTGGCATTCTGTATGATTTTATTAGGCATCAGTCCACTCCAAGGCACTGAAGAGGGCTTGAGAGCAGTGATCATCAGGAGGCAGGGAGAGGCAAGGGAAGGGTAATTGAGGGTTTAGACAGCGCTTCGCTCTGCCAGACACCTACTATCAAAACCAGGCGGGTGTATCGATCGGCCTTTCAATTGGTCTGCCTCTCCTGTTAGCCTTTTCCTGGGCAACGTGCACTGTGTTGAAGAGGTATGGATTTTTGATGGCTGGAATTGGGAGGCTCAAGAAAACAGGAAGGTGTGATTTCTTTATGGGGAAAAGACAGGCTTGATGTCCCCAGGTGAGAGTAGGTCTCCACGCTGCAGCATCCCCTCTGGGTAGCAGCGCATCCAAGCTGGTCTGGGTCCAACAGAGCAGCCCCATAGCAAATCCCTGCCAGGCAACGCAGGAAGTGCTCCTCTCGCACTGCGGCGGGCAGCGGGCGGCGCTGCGGGGCCGGCTTTGCCGAAACGCCGTCGTTCTGCATCCTTCTGAGCTGCAGGGAGAGGGGAAGGAGCCGGTCTTGAGGGAGGAGGAGAGCCCAGGCAGGCTCGCTGCTAAGCTATCTAAACTGTCTAAACATCTNCTCTCCTGTTAGCCTTTTCCTGGGCAACGTGCACTGTGTTGAAGAGGTATGGATTTTTGATGGCTGGAATTGGGAGGCTCAAGAAAACAGGAAGGTGTGATTTCTTTATGGGGAAAAGACAGGCTTGATGTCCCCAGGTGAGAGTAGGTCTCCACGCTGCAGCATCCCCTCTGGGTAGCAGCGCATCCAAGCTGGTCTGGGTCCAACAGAGCAGCCCCATAGCAAATCCCTGCCAGGCAACGCAGGAAGTGCTCCTCTCGCACTGCGGCGGGCAGCGGGCGGCGCTGCGGGGCCGGCTTTGCCGAAA
>PPHD01003279.1:0-16319 GCA_002909625.1 Bambusicola thoracicus | reverse complement strand
ATGCTGCTAAGCATCTTGGGACAGTATTTCTCCTCGAAGAGAGGTGCTGAATGCAAGGTTAGGACAAACCTGTATAAGACTCAATGCAAGCAGCAAAAAACACACGAGGGATTTTCCAGCCCAACATACGCTGCTTGTATCGTTGCTGCTTGAAATGGCTCTTTGGAAGATCTTGCAGGAATTGACAGATGTGCCAGGGCAGCTAAGTGCTGGGGATCACTTAAGCAGATGGTGGAGGTAAAGGCAATCTCTCCTTGCCCCAGGCTTGTCAGTAAGGACTTGTGCTTCCAGCTCACCCTGAGGACCTCTGGGCTTGAAGAATTTCTGCTGATAACAAAGGGATTGCACAAGGACAGATCCAGCTGGGTGCCAGGAGCTGGATGCCTCTTGTTGGGGCTTCTGGTAGCTGCTACCCAATAGCCAGAAAGTGCATGGCACTGAGCCCATTTTGGCTTTCTCTTTCCTGACACCACTACCACCTCTTTTTCTGGGGACCTGCTAGAACAGCAAAGATTTGAGGATGTTTAACTTTTTCTTCCCCCAGCCCCTCCTTTCAGCCCCTAAGCTGAACTGGGAGCTGCAAGGAGGTGTCCTCAAGGGCTGCTTTGCTTGCTTCCCCAGCTGCTCCCCTTCCTCCATCACAGAGATCTTGCTGCAGCTGAATGGCAGCTGTGGCATCAGCTCCAGCAGCCTCTGAAATGAAGGAGAAAAGGAGGCAGGATCCATCCTATGGAAAGGAGATGGGTTCCTCAGCATGCCTTTCAGCCTCTGAATGGTTAAGTTTTCGGAGAGCTCACAAGCAGCACACACACAAAACACAATTAAAAGAGCAAAATGATAGCTTGTCACTGGAGGGCATTTTCAGCTGGAAGAAGTGATTTTTATTTTGTTTCTGTGTAGATTCATGGGCTCCGAGGATGACAGGAAGTGAAAATCTGATCTGCTTGTGGATGGGGGGTTTCCAACTGCTGTCGTCTCTATCCCCCTCCTCTGTTACTCTCCATCCATCCCACCAGGCACAGTGCCCTCTGAAGCACCGCAGGGTACCAGGGGCTTGGCAGCACCTTGGCTCTGCTGAGAAGTGACACGTGGAGTAAGTAGGAGAAGGGGAAATGTCACAGTGTCAGCTCCCAGGACTTGAAGGGACATCAGCTTGCCTGGGCATAGCTCACCCGGGGGGCAGCAGTAGAAGATCCAATGTAGGAAGAGACAAATCATAGCTATGGGCCAAGAATATCAGGGGAGCACTTGGGGACAGACAGTGTTTGAAGAATGGGACTGACCAGGCAATTGCAACTGTGTTGTGTCCCGAAGGCACCTTGCTGCTAGCTTTGCGCTAGTGCTGGGACACAGCAAGTGTTCTAACCCTGAGCTTCAGCAGGCGACAGCTCACATCGTTGGTGCCCTACATCCCCATCTCCTGCTGGCATCTCAGAGGGCAGCAGGAGCGGCTGCAGCCCTTGGGGCTTTCTTTCTGCACACCCTCATACCGAGCATGGGGACGATGCACCTGTCCCATACTCATGTCTTTCCTGATACTGTGCACTTTTGCACCATAAACTGGTGGAAACACCCTGTTCCCTTGTAAAGCTGCACAATAAATCCCATGGGAGTGCTCCTATCGGTTTTAAGGAAATTCTGTAGCTTGCAAAAGGCACGTGCCTAATGGTTCCTCTCATCTCAAAAAGCTGCTTATTTTTCCCCTCTGTCTCACCCCCGGGCAGCATAAGTCATTATCAAGCTGCTTGCTAACAGCATCTAACTGCTTGGATGCTGCTGATCCTAAGGACATCTCCTAGAGGGTGTTTTGGACACCAAAAGGGTTCTTCTCACTACAGGAGCTGTTAGGTATGTTGCCTGATCCATGGCTCAGTTCATACCATGCAAGCAAAGTTTACTCCTTCTCTAAAACCCATAGCAATGCCCCAAAGCTCCCAAAACAATAAGGATTTAAGAACTGCACATCCACTCCTCCCACAGCCCCGAGGTTTGCTTGCAGCCCTCCTATGAGTAATAAAACCAAAACCCGCTTGTGCACAGCAGCGTTCAACCTGCAAGCATCCCCTCCCCTTCTCCAGGGGCTTAAAGTGCCCCTGCCTTAACCTCTCCTGCTTAAGGAGCCCCCCACATTTGGAAACCTTAATGTCATAACCTGTTTGTCCTGTTTAAAGCGCAGGGCAGGGCTGGGGAGCTGACAGATGTGAAGTAAGCTCAGCCTGCAGCTACCCTGCACCTTTATGGCTCAGCGAGGCAAAAAAGAGGTGGAAAAACAGCCCTTGGAGCCTTGCATTTTTCTGTCTTATCTTTTTTTTTTTTTTTTTCCCCTTCAAAAAGGAGCAGCATGAAGCTTTGCCTGTGTGTTGGTGTGCAGACGTGGGGCTGAGGGAGTGCAGTGCAGTGATTATTTCACTAGTGAGCATCTGTAGGGTTTTCTCCCAGATCTGACCCCCTGAATGAGGGGTGCTTGCAGGCAGTCAGTAAGCTAAAAAGGTTCCTTCCTTACCTCCACAATCAGGTTCTCACCTCTTTTCTTAATCCACGCTGGCCACTGATGTTCCATGCGACTGGAAAGGCGCTTTGCCACACTGCATACTGTGTGCACACATCCCACCTTTGCCTCACCCACTTGCTTTGTGCCCCCAGAACCTGATGAGGGAGATACACAGTGCTGAGAAACTCTTGTGCAAGGGTGTGATGTATGAAGACTGTTTAAGGCATTAATTGGCCAAGAATACTTGAATATAACTTGGCGTCCTACTTGTGCATATATGTCTTGATACTCAAGGTCAGGCTGGACAGGGCTCTGAGCACCTGACTGCACTGTAGGTGCCTGTGTTCACTGCAGGCGAGTTGGACTAGATGGTCTTTGAGGGTCCCTTCCAACTCAAACCATTCTGTGCTTATGTATTTATAGAAATAAGAAGTTTATGATGTCATCTCAGTGTTTTGTGTGCACGGATGCTGTAAATCCCATACCGGGCAAAGAGGCAAATGCAACCGGGACTAGGGCCACACTGAGTCCTAGGCAGGTGTGTGGGCTCCTAAATGGCAACACTTAGAGAGCCCGTGGATGGGGTCAAGCACAACCTTCAGCCCACTCTCTGCTTGAGATCCAGCCCAAATCTGGGATGAGTAAGAGCCAAAAGTTATTAAAAAAAATGCTCAAAGCAGCAGCGGGCAGTTGTATGTCACCATGCCTTGCTTTCATCCCTTTGTCCCCATGACTCCTTTAGGAAACACCATGTCAGCCTGAGTACAGATAGGAAAGTCCTTCTGCACACAGGCACGCAAGTGGGGAGGTGAGGCTGTGGGTCAGCACCTCCCAGGCAGGCAGCATGCAGAGTTCCGTGGCTCAACTGTTGCACGACACGTGCCTCAGAGCAGTGCCAAACACCTTTGCCTTTCGGTAGTTGCAAACAAAAAGCTGAGCTCCCTGGCCACCCGACAGGAAACATCTGCAATCAGGAGATCATAAAGCAAGCCGGCGGTTTTTTATCCCTATTTCTTTTTTTTTCTTTTCTTTTTTTCTTTTTATGACAAAAATAAAATGATAAGTTCACTTTGAAACTTGTTCTTGACTTTAGTGTATAAGAACTTAAAACAAACTGCTTTATGGCCCTCTTTGCCATATCTCTGCTTGCAGGTGGTAGAGGCGGGCTCAGCCTGATAAGATGACTGATACGGAGCAAAACTGCTGCACTGAGAGAATGTGCTCATTAAGCAGGAATCTTAAGAAGTTGGGGATATTTGCCTAATGCCCTCCTCCTCCTCCTCCCCACTGTCTTGTGGAGCAGAGGGACCAAGGTGAGAGCCAGTCTGCCCTTGTTTGGGGCTCAGTTGAAATTTGGGGGCATCACGAGAGGACTAAGAGCCACCAGGTTCCTTGCTGTCAGGTGTGCATCTAAGCGAAGCCCAGGTTTGTGAGGGTTCCAAAGCACCTTCAGGACCAATTTGGTGAGCCAAGGCTGAGCAGCATCTCAGGATGGATTTGGGGCTGTGGGTCCCACACTGCAGCTTACCTTCAGATTTAGGATCATCTTTGCTTATACAGAATGATACCTTGTTCTGGGGTTAGTGGATGATAAACACCTTAGTCATCATGTATAAAGATAGGGGAACGAGCTTGCAACAAGTATGGCTCTGTTCTGCCTTTATTTGAAGACCAGATGTTAAGCAACCAATACTTCTTGGCCTTTTTAGTGGTTTAGTGGTTGCGTTAGGCATGTTTCACTCTTGTCTCTTTCTTTTCAGGAGGGGATAAAACTGTCACTGTGAGAGCAAATTAGTTCCTCGAACTCATTTCACCATGCTTTCTGCTTTTTGGCCAAGCATTTTTACATGCTTAGATTCAGGACTTCCTTGTTCCTTATTTATTGTTAATTAAAATAATGGTAACTGCCATTTCAAGGGGTGGTAATAAGAGGGGGCGGGCACAAAATGACTGCCTGTCAGGGATGGGTGTCCTCTCCCTCCTCTGATGGAGCAGACCAGAAGCCCAGGCACCCAGCACTTCAGTTTGGGGTTGGGGTTTTGTGTCACATTTGTAAGATATAATCCTAATGAGCTTAAATATGGCCACAGAGGGCACAGGTTTAGGAAAATGAACGTCTTTCACCAACGAGTTCTGGTGTTGACAGGAGCTTATTCACTCCCCAGCAGAGGTGATACCACCTAGAAAGTAGCACTTGGAAAATTATAGTGAGGCTGTTATAATTTGGTTTATGTATTACTTGATTTGATTGTATTTCTTAGCTCTGCTCCAAAATTCCTTTGGAAATGTATTGAAGGACGAGTATGGATCCTCAGCTCTATGGCTGCTCCCTCCCCATGCAGAATGTCTTCTCTCCAGGGAGCTTTCTCTCACCATGTCTCATCTGTCAGATCCATTGCAATTACTTAGGGCGAAAGATAACATGCAAACACGCTGTTAGTATTCAAAGCACTCTGAAAGATCAGCTCGCATTACCGCTATATAACAAAGCACAAAGACCACAGATTACAGCCTGTGACACTGGGCATTGCCCAACCCTGTGGCTCGCTCGAAGAAGTAATACCAGATGTAAACACAAAGGCAGTGTGATTTCTTTTGCATGTTAACTGAGCAGCTAGGGCAATCACAGACGCAGGCATACTGGATGTTCTTTGGTGAGTTTCCTACTTTGTTCTCACCTCACATGCTGAGAGATGTTTCACTCTTGCCCTCCTGGGCTTCTACCATTCTTGGGCTTCTTGCCTGCTTGGATTTCTTGCCCACACAGTCAAAACAACGAAGACTATGCCCATCACCTACCTTGGACCTTGCCAAGGAAGTTGTGGATGCCCCATCCCTGGATGCATTCAAGGCCAGGCTGGATGTGGCTCTGGGCAGCCTCATCTAGTGGTGGGCATCCCTGCACATAGCAGGGGGGTTGAAACTAGATTATCATTGTGGTCTTTTTCAACTCAGGCCATTCTATGTATCTATGATTACCAAAATCCCCGTGCAACGCAAACCACCCACCAACCACGACACGGCTTGAATAGAAAGGAGTGATCTTCACAGCTCTCTTGCCAAGATGCAACTGGTACCTCTTTACATGCCATGCTAGAGGGTTTCACAACCAAACTACAAGGTTATATGGTATCCTGCATGATGAGGCACAACCCCGCAGAGATAGGAAGCAAAGGTGGGAACAGAAAGCATAGGAGGTTGATGGGGAAATGTGCTGGTGTGGCCTGGGGGGGGTCAAGGAGCAGGCTGAGGTGGATAGGGGAGGGCAAGGTAGGGTAGGACAGAAAGTGCAAGGAGGAAAGCATGGCATGGAGCATCTTCTTCCTTTGCTCAAGCCTCAGTCATTGCCTCCGCATACAAGGGCTGGTGGCAGAAGTGAGGTAACTCCTAGAGCAGCCCCGAGTGGCAGAGAGCACTGCAGAAACCACCTTGTTTTACCCAAGAGGACATGTTGTGCTGGCTGTAAGCAGGGTAACAGTTGGGCCCTTCCAGAAAACAAACAAAAACCCACCCCAAAGTGAAACTCTCTGACATTCCAGAAATAACAAATCTGCATCCCTCGGTATCTAAATCACAAAGCAGGAGCTCAAGCTGTAACATGCCGGCTGCTTTCTGCCCGGCGCTGCATTTTAGCCAGCTCTCCAAAGCGAACCGAAAGGCCTGGCTCCTCCTCCCGGGGAGATGAACATCCAGCAATAAAGACGCCCTAAATTACTGCGAGCAGAAGAAGTCTTGCTCAAGGCTGTGCAGTGCCTCGGCGGGGATCCATGTAAAGCAGCCGGCGTAAGAGGACGTGACAAGACCTGCCGCAGGAATTGTACTGAAACTCTGAGCATGTCAGAGCAGGAGAGCATCGGGGCAGTGACTGATGAAGATTAGTCTAGATAGCGAGGAGGAATGGTATGTCAAAGAGGAGGGGGGGAAGCGATATGGCTACAGGGAAGGAAAGGCAGGGTGGAGCCAGCGATCCGAGCTGGTGGCCTGCCAAGGTACATATATGTTAATTGAGCAATCCTGTTCTCTGCTCACCTGGCAGGTAACAAAAGGTGTGCGGGGTCTGCAGGGAGGGCAGATGAGGAATGTTGCACAGCAGTGAGGGGAGATCACCCGCAGCCCCACCAGATGGGGCCCCTACCCAGGAGGGCCACTGCAGGTGCCTCCAGACTGCTGGGAGATGCCCAGCATCAAGTGAAATAAAATAATAGGAAATACTGGCAAGCCACCAGCTGTGCATAAGAAGTAGTACCCCTCTAGAGACTGAACATGTCTACTCACTGCCCAACAAACCCAATGGTGTTGCTGAAATACCTGGCAATGCTCTAGCGATCCTTCACAGCAGTTTGTTGAGCCACAGGTTTCAAATTGATTATTGCCTTAGGTTCATACTGAGAGATACAGAGAAATGACCTCTCCTGGGTCAGCTGTAACCATTTACTTGCCTAAGAACACCATCCACCTCCTCTCCATCTCAGCTCAGCTCACCAGGCTTCAGCGCTCCTCTTCCATCTCATACTTTCTCTGCAGGTTGGCTACTGATATATGGGAGGAAAGAAAAACTGTATGAATACCCATAACAAGATAAGAAAAAGGAAAGCCTAGGCAAAAGGCAGGACTGCAAGGCATGACCTAATGACAGTCATATTTATCACCCAGCAAGCTCAGGTTAGGGTTTTATCAATAGGAGGACCACAAATGTCTCTGGTGTGGCTGAGTTGTCGGAAAGGAGATACCAGATATTATCTGGAATAAACTATACAGTGGAATTGACTTTACTGGCCATCAAAGGGATCCACACTCCTACTTCAGGCTCTTTGGTTAGGTGAAATGTGCATAGCTTTGGTTCCACTAGCATGTCCTTGCCACGTGCTGCTGCATGGGATGGCCATGCCCCAGGCTGCGTGCCAAGCACAGCACAAAGCAGAAAGACACATCATAGCATCACGGCTGATCATTTGTGATTGGAAGCCAGGACTGGGGGCCATGGGGTGGTCCGGGGCAGGTCCTCCTCCTGATCAGCAGATCTAACTACCGCAGAAGCAGGGCAGCATCAGGTTGGCAGGCACAGGGTGAATCCCTGGGACCAGCACACATCATACCAGGCCACCATTGGGGAAGAACCATGCCACCAAGAACAAACTGTTCCCAAATTGCAGGGCTTTGGGCATCATCACCCTTTCCACCTTCCCAGGGATTTCTGTGGACATCTGCAAGATGTAATCAGCTCTTAAGAGCGCTTAGCAAGTAGGAAGCATTTGTAGCTCTCCACACAAATACCCATGGAGTAGATACACTCCCTAGCAGAGATGTGCAGGGGGGGATCTGCTTCACTGCTCTTTGGTGCTTTCAAGCATGGCTTTCAAGCAGAGAGGGTGCATCAGGCTCAATATCTGCGAAAGGAGGGCTAAAATACAACACAGTGTTTGGAGATAAGGCACCTGTCGGTTGGTGCTGCTCCATCCCTAGAAATAGTGTAAATTGCTGCTTTGCTGATGCCTGGGCTTCCACCACAGAGATGCATAACACATTACAGGAGGACTGTCCTAGACTAAAAGTATTCTGATGTGGGAGACCTATGACTGAGATGACAGACCTACGTGGTCCTTAGTGCCGTCACCTGCCCCATGTGTGTGTAGGTGGCCATTTCTCCTGCATCTCCGAGCTCCCAAAAATGAAGAAACAGGGAGATGGATGTAACAGCGTGAGTTACAATCTGAGAACAAGTCATGGGCAACCTGTACGTTGCACAATGGGGTACTGAGCCCAGGTGGCATGGGACCATTTACATCTATTCCCTCTCAGCTTGCCAGGTTTGCCTGAAGCAGCACCAGCTAGGAGTCACACCAGGACCTAACGGTGGTATTGCCCACTCTCACCAAAATGCTGCAATATGGGACATCTAAGTAATGCAGAATATGCCTTTTGCACACTGCAGTTCTGGTGGTTGCCAGTGGGTGATCCACATGCTATAACACATGGGTGCTGCTGCAAGTTCCTGGCCTTTCCCTGGGGCAGTCACTCTTAGATGCAGCTGACACCCTGCATTTGCATGGATTTGATTATGGGGCAGGGCAGATTTGAGCCTTTCTGTCAGAAGCAGCAGTGAGAACATCTCATTTGCCTTGCACTCCTGTTCACTTCCTGACTTTGTGCAAACTAATGTTTTGACATGCAATGAAAGACCCCTTTGGCAAAGCAAGAGGACAGATTTGGGGAAATGATGAGTTTGTATTCATGCTATCTCTTTATTCCATGTGCTGAGCTCAGGCTTCTTGGTGCAAAGCAGTAGCTCAGGCCCACAGGCTGCCTACCCAGCTACCAACATTTCCATGTTCTCCTGACCCAAAACCCAAGTGGTAAGTGTGACCTGCCAAGAAATAATCACATGAATTTTCATGAGCCCCATTTTCTTTCTATTCTCGCCTAGATCCATTATTTGACCCTTGGGGAAGAGGCATAAATGAAGATCCCTCGGATATCTCTCTCTTGCTGATGGATCTGTGTTGCCATCTGAATGCAGAAGAGCACTAATGGGGTGAAATGTGCTCCTTTCCTTGAAGGCTGAAGTGAGAGCAGTGCCTCTGAGCTTTCTGTTTTGAACCGCTCTACAGTGCCAAGATAAAGTGGAACAGACCCTCCTCACTGTCAGTGTGAATTATGTGATACCAGTAAAACAGAAACAGAGGGAAGACTTTAGCAAAAAGCTGTAAGCAAGAGAGAGGCTCATTTTTTTGTTGGAAAGAGCTGACTATGAGAAATCAGGTGTACTGTTTGATCTCTGCAGCTCTTCAGCCCTGCTCTGTTTTGACGCCAGCTCTGCACTTGATGCCCGAACCTCTGTGAGCCCCATGTACCCTCAAGGCAAAGAAATAGAGCAGAGCAAGGTGTTGGCAGGTCCGTAACATGTATTGCTCAAGCAACGCGAGCACTGTGGGCACAGGGCCCAGTTCTTGGTGCACAGCTCCGTGCTGGGATGTGCATATTTTGTGTCCACGTTTGAGACACCTGTTTTTGAAAACATAGCCCCAAGCCTTTATTTTATAGATGCCATCAGTGATAAACACTACCTCCAACCAGCCAAAGAATGCAGCCAGAAGCAAGTGTGGCTGGCTGCAAGAGGAGCTCATGAGCTTACCACAGAGTGCACTCACCCAGAGATCTCCAGGTACTTTGCAAAAGGAGTTCAACCCTATTATCCCAGTTATTGCAGTCGAAACTGAATAATTCCAAAGTAGCTATTACAGTAAATTGGCAAATACAGTCAAAGTGCGTATTGTGAATGAGTAATTTACAGTATTTGAGCCATCAATAGGGCTCCCACTTCTGTTTCCACTTAAAGCTCTCAAGATAGGTTCAGGTCTGGGCATTTTGGAGGGTTCACGGATGTTGGCAGTGGGCTTGTAACAAATTGCTTGGCCATATTTCTTGGCTGAAGCAAATATCAAATATCTCTGCTGATGGTCAGTGGGACCACGGCAGCCCAGCATCACTTTGGCAGAGTGAAGCTGAGATGAGGATGGAGAGGACCTCTGTGGATGAAGGGGCAAAGATTTCTGGGACAGTGGAATGAGGTTTAGCTTTCCTGCTATGAAGTGGAACCTATTGTATGTAGCATGACCCCAAGTGAGAACTCATGCTACTATATGTCTGATTTTCAGTGCTGGCTTGGGACAGGGGGATGTACAAGGCTGGGAAACACTTCCAACACTGGAAGAGCAACAAGAGACATGGGGACACCAAAGATCACATTCTCCTCATTGAGACAGTGAGGACAAGCTGTTGGGAGGGCCAGTCTCATTAGCTGAGAACACACATGCTCTCTCCAGTCTGACTCTGCTTCCTGGAAGAACTTTTACTACCACTAAAATGCTTAAAGCTCTGTGAAGCTTTTGCCAGCTGGAATAGTCTCTTTGCACCTGTCTTTTTGTTGACACAAATCCCTTCTCTAATAGAGCTAATCACTCCGCTTTGATAAATCTGCCAGGCCCCCGATACGAGCTCCCTTCCAGCCCTTGGTGCAAAACAAACAGACCATTGTCTCCACGGGGCCAGCCAGCCTGTTAATGGTTAAACTGGGAGCGGGCAGGCTGGGGAAAGGAGGCATCACTGGCTGCAAAGGGATGGGTCTGGATATCCCCAAAGCACTCACCAGATTCCACACTGGCAGTGATTCCTTTGCCACCAGACTCTGCAAAAATCACAGCTGAGGAGCAAATGATATCCATTCTTTTTCCAAAATCTTCAGGTTTCTGGCTTGGAGACATCCTATGAGGGAACCCAGTGCAAATCCCTGCCGCGCGATGGGAACACAAGCATGTTCTCAGCTATGGGGAGCACTTCTATAGTATTAAGGCAATAAAAGCACTGGTCTTCGTTGACCCTGTTGTCTGGACACCGAGTTCCCATGTTCTCTTTAGTGCTGAGACAGCACTCCCATATCCTATATATTGGTAGATTCCTCAAGATGAGGAACCTGAAGCTGAAAAGGGGTCCAGTGCCAGGCACCAAAGTCCATGCTTCATTCCTGGAGGCAGGACAACAGCCTCCGCATTGGGATGGTGTGAGTGAAGTCGGGAATTTATCTACCAAAAAAGATGTCTGCAGGGTTCAGCGTCCCCATCAGCTCTTTTTGGGGCTATGCAATTCATGTGGGAATATCCAGCACCATGGAGTGGGATGGAATGGTCATTCCTGAAAGAGGAGCAATTGGGAGGTGAGAGGGTCTTTTAAGATGTACGGGGAAGAATGTTAGGCAGATAAGAAAATAGCTAAGGCTGACCGAGGAGCAGAAAGAGAAAGTGAGGTCTGAGAGCGTCTATCTAAGGATGGAGGACTATATGGAGAAGAAAGCTGGGGGCATAATTTTGGGCATAAAATAATAAAACTTAGTTTGGAAGAAATGGACTGGAAGCATTTGACTTTGTGCTTTCCTGCAGCAGCACTCCTCCTGGTCTTCAGAGACCCCCACCAGCACCAAAAACTCTGATTAACACAACAGCAACAGAGCCCTGTATTCCTCCCTGTACCCTGCTGCATAGCATAGGTGAAGATGAGCAGAGCCACCTCATGTCTCTTTCCAGAAGGAAGCAGTGTAAGAACTGCTGCATGCCACAAGACTTTTGACAGCAGTTTTTCAGTTTTTTGTGAGGGTTGGTAAGCCAGACTTTTTGGCTAATTAACCCCATCCAGTTAGGGAGGCTACTCAGACTTCTCTACGTGCACAAGGTGAGCAAATGCAGAGGCTCTGATATCCTATTTCATGGCAGCTGAGTCACATCTGCAAAATTCAGTCATGCAATCCAGTTCCAAGGCAGAGCAGCGAATAGGCATCAGGTGCCTGCCCTTTGCAGCTACAAGCTGCATCTGTAGAAAGATCTTTGAACATAATACCAGCTCTCTAGAAAGTTGTAATCAGCTCCACAGTGCTCAGCTGAAATCCGTAAGCCATTTGTACCAGCTAACAAATCCCTCAGCACCAGCAGATGCTTTCTCAATGGCTTTGCTCAGGCTTGCTACGTGCCTCAGGTGAGTGCTCTCTGTGTAGCCAATGAGACAGGAGGTGCCCAGGAGGAGCCCTGGCTGTGCTCCCAGCAGCAGGAACCATCTAGCCTGTGTCCAGGCTGAGCCTCTGCACCCACTCCCATGACTTTCCATGGTCAGCCCTTGGTGGTGCTCCCCAGATGATTGCTGCTTGAAGATGCTGCTTGGAACTGAGGACTTTGGGGTCTAAAAGAGTAAGTGAAGAAATAGGGGTGTTTTCATTTCTCCCAGAGAAGGACATTGTAGTTAATGGTAATTATAGCTACCAAAGCCTTTCTGCCTCTGTCCACCTCCCCCCACTATGATGTTCTGAAGCCCCTTTTGTTATACCAAAGCCCTGAAGCCTACTGTTCAGAACAGGTGCCGCATCTCCATCCAACTTCTGGAAGCCAGCGCTGTGGGGCCAGCAGAAGAGCCAGGCACAGAGAAAGCTTTGCACTTGGCCTGTGGTGGCTGCTGGAAGTGCCAGGCACTTTACATGGGTGAGTGATGCCTCCAGGAGAGGCACGGTGGCTTGCGGGAGACTGCCAAACCGGATGATTAAGGACTTGTTCATACACAGCCTAATCCTCCTCCACCACTTGTGTGGGTGCAGGAGCCTTCCAGCTGCTCCATACCCACCCGGGGAACAGGAAGGGGCTTGCACCCAAGGGATTGGGCATGAGAGGTGGGAGCCTAGCAGCACTGCACCAAGGCTTGCCCTGGGTACATGGGGAAAAACCATAGTGGGATTGCAGAGTGATGTAAAACACTGAGAACCTGCAACTGCCAAAGAGCTTTGGAAAGAATGTGCATCCTTAAGGAAGCAGTCAGGAGGAAGGCAGAGAGGATGCTGACAGGTTTGGCTTGCAAGGCTGTCTTTGTTCCAGCACCCATGAGCTCTGTCCTGTCCCCACGTTGCCTCCTCTTCTGCCTCCATTGGGAAAGGCTGAGGAAGAGCATGGCTGCCTCTTCCTGCATGCACACGTGGTATGGGCAACCCAGTTTTTTTGTTCTTTTTTTTTTTTCCCTATTTTTTCTCCTTCCCCTAACAATTAATGTCAGTGCAGAGAGGCAGGTGCTCCTGGCATGATGCCCTCCTCTTTGTTTACAGAACACTCCTTGAAGATTATTCGTATTGAAATCGTTTGGCTTTCCTCTCTCTCCTCTTTCCCCCCCTTCTTCCCTCCCTGCACTGTGTTAGCATTATTCCAGAAGCCTTTGTGCCCTGTGTACCACTGGGGAGGACTCATAGCTTTACCAGCAAATGGTCACAAACCTATACCAGAAGTTCCTATTGCCCCGAATATCCCCTCACTTCAGTGCACCTTCCTCCCACCACTGGGCTGCAGCGCAGATGCTGTCCTCACT
The DNA here is from genome assembly GCA_002909625.1 of Bambusicola thoracicus. Lineage (NCBI taxonomy): Eukaryota > Metazoa > Chordata > Aves > Galliformes > Phasianidae > Bambusicola > Bambusicola thoracicus. The sequence goes on along the minus strand of PPHD01003279.1, from coordinate 2,941 downwards.
CTGAGTCATCCCTGGGGACCGCAGGGCCACAGCCATGGGCTGGTGGCATTTCTGTATGACTCACCCAGGTGAGACAGATTATAGGGAGCTTTATGGCCGTCTTCTTGCTGCCGCAAAACAGAAAGCGGCTGGAACAGGTTTGAGGCAGTGCTGGAAGGTTGCAAAAGATTGAGACAGAAGGCAGAGGTGCGCTCTTTTTGAAGAGAAATAAAGCTTGGTCACGCTGAAGTCTGGGGTCAAGAATAAATATGCGGGTTGCTCCAAAGGTAATGCCTCCTATTTATTTTCATGAAAACCATAACGTGTACAAAGAGCACAATAATGTTATTTGGTAGAGCAAATTCTCAGCTAGAAAACACTCTTTTTCAGCATAGTCAGCACCATTAGTTGTGCCCTTCTTGGCAGCAAAGAAGAAGAGCCTCTGTGCTGTGTTCTTAAAAATCTGTATGAGCGAAGGTTATTGTCACCTGCGTTGAAATGCACCACCCCACTGTGCTGTTTGGTCTCTATAAATATTGGATGTCAGTGGGTGCTGTTTTTTCTGCTTGGAGGAATTCAGTTTCCCACCTTTGCTTCATCTGCATTTCCATGTCAGATGGTGTTCTGTCAGTCTGCCCCTCTGCTGCCATCTGTCACAGGGCAACAACGTCTAACAGAATACTGGTGGGAAGGTTCAACCTCTACTGCCACGCTGCCAACATCCACCTCTGACATTGTGGGACAACATAGTAAAATAGAGAGCATTACTTTCAGAGCAACCCTCGTAAAAATTCTGTGGGACTTCACCCATCAAGTGTGAAGTTTTGGGGGTGGCTCTGCCATCTGCAGGTCAGCACTACCCACTGCCCTGCTCTCATCTGCACAGCATCACTCCAGCAGTCCCCACCCAAATACTGCAGAGATGAATTCTCAGTCAGGACAAGGATGCTGGAGAAGATGCGCTGCATGTATTCAGGGTGTGTGTTTGCATTTTTGCATGCCCAAGTCGCAGCTGTGTGCTTCAGGAGCATCCTCCAAGCCAGCAGGATGCTGTTAAAGTGCTTCACACAACTGTGCAAGCAACTGAAGTATTCCAACAGAGGTTTTCTTTTGAAATTAAGAAAAAAGGCTGTAAGCAGTTTGGGCTGATCCTTCCTCTGCGTGTGCTGTTGTGTATATGCCTGGCTGGCTCTCTCCATGTATGCCCAGGGCAATGGCAGCCCCCAGCTCTTGGAGAGCAAGGCAGGGTAGAAAACCCATCCCTCAAGGAGCAGTTGCGATCAGTGGATAGTTGTTTTCTGTGTGGTTTTTCCCCCAAGAAAGGCAGCCTCACAAAGGACTTTCTAGCTCACTGTCCAGACCCTAAGCTTCCTTGTGAAAGGCTGCCCGACTTGTTGCAACAGATCTGAGGTGTGTGAGTGATGCCCTGCCTCGTGCCTTTCGCAGCAAAGCAACCGGGGCCTGAGGCAAGCAGAGGGAGAGGAGGGAGCGGTGTATGTGTTCCAATTAATCGGAGCAGAAAGAGAAAGCCAGGATCCGCAGCGCCTGGGGCGGCACAAATCGAACAGGTTGAACCTGATGGCAGTGAAAGGAGGTGGCAGTGGGGACCCTTGGCTGGCTGCTGGAGTCCCCAGCATTGCCCGCTGCCCCACATGCCCCCGTGCTGGGAGCTACTGTCCTGCTGGGGCAGTGAATGAGCACAGAATAACAAACCCCATGCCCGGGGGCCAGGGCCTCTCCCCAGCCCATCCTCTGCCAGGGTAAGCTGATGTTACAGTGATACCTGCTTCCTCCCTTTCCCCAGTGACAGGCGTTCTATTTCCAAGGAGGTCATTGGAAAGCTGGGGCATGGAGATACCTGGTCTGAGGAGGATCAATACAATTCTCCTTTCTAGAATCAGTAAAATTCCCATTTTCAAGATTTTTTTTCAAGATGACCTCACTATGCAGTTGCCCGAAGGCGCAGACCTGACTTGAAGACCTGGCCAAAAGGAAAAGAGGAATCACATGGGACAGAGGTTGCCAGGGGCAGGAGGACATTTTCTAGGGGAGAAGATAAAGCTGGAATCAGCAAGGTACTGGAGGAAACTCCCCTTCTTTAATCAGTGATGCCCAGAACAGAAGACAGAGCCTTCTCTTGCAGCAGGAGATCTGTGTGGAAAAGAGATGGCTCCCAAGCTCTGCAATGGGGCTAGAAGGTCATGCCAAGCAAACAAGTTATTCTTTTAATATATATACATATATGTGTTTTTCCTGCTTTTCTTTCTACGTGGCCTTTGCGTGACAATGCAGTGAAAAACAACCTGAGCAGAGAATACACTGCTTTGAGAAGAGGCACCCTTAACTACTCTTGCCTTTGGCAAAAAATTAATGACAGGGTAAATAAGTGTCCTTTCTGGAGCTGGGCTGAGTTCTGCAGATCTTCCCTGATGGAGTCACCAAGGATGGTCCCACTGGGGGACAAAAAGCTGTGCTGACCATGCAACCTTTTGTCAGGTTAGATCTGTCCATGTGTGTGCTTGCTCACCATGCAGCGTAATGACTCCGCATGGCTAATTCAGACCTGTAGGCATTACTGCAATGTAAATTATGAATAGTCATAATAGTAATTAATAAGCATGCTGAAACAAAACTGTTCTCTCTGTTTAATTAACATTGGTCTTTAGCAGCTTTATCTCAGGGTGAGTGGCTATCTCATCAGAACTGCCTTCAAACCATGCCCTGCCTGCTGTGGTGGGATGGACACATCTTCCCTCTGTAAATGAGAAAGCCTGTTTCTGCTTTAGCTCTGACCAAATGACTTTGAGCCAGTACCTTGCAGTCTGCCTCTCATCTAAGAAAAAGGCCACAGAAATGAAAATTGCAGCTGGAGGAGCCCAGTGCCTTTCTTTGCCTTGCTGGGAGTGAGAAGAGGCGGAATCCAGGGATAAATGCTACAGCCAGAGGAGTACAAGAAGTACAA
>PPHD01003278.1:14015-32087 GCA_002909625.1 Bambusicola thoracicus | reverse complement strand
CCCATTTCCCAAGGTGTTTTTCCCTGCTTGGTCATAAGTGAGCAGACCTTCACAAACATGAAGGCAGTCATATCCTGCATCAAAGTAACAGAGATGCTAATGCTTTTAGAATGAGAAGTTGCTAACTTTCCTTGAAGTTCACAAACTGGTAGACATTTAGAACTAAGAATGAAGCTAGTAAGGAAACTGGAAACACCTGAAACATTTAGGCTAAAACTTGAGAGAAATAATTAAAAAGTTCAACTCGAGGAAATTGGGTTCTCAAAGCTTCTCAGCCCAAGCAGTTAACATTTGTACAGTGGGAGCCTGTAATGAAAATTTGTAGAGAGCCATATCTTTCCTTGCACCATGTCATTGTAATATGCTACTCCGTAGTGACACTGATAGTTTTCTTCAACAACTTTATTTACTATATATACATGACTCTAAGTTTAATAAAGTTGCGGATAAATTTTTGTTTCATTTTGTAACTACACTTATTTTATGTGTATTGCTGTGATATCATTGAGAAGAGGCAACTCATTAATATTGCAGCCACCAGCTATTCCGATCTTTGGGAGTGTGGGACTGTGAAACTTAAGAACTGTGCTATTGGAATCAAACAGCTTTTACTGTTTTTTTGAAGTTTCTGTGATGGGACAAAAAAGAAAGTATTGTGTTAGGATGAGATACTGATCACAGGAGGCATGTTTCCTTGTTCATAGGGTCTGTTTCTTGTTTAATTCCTTATTTTCCATGTCACAAAAAAAATTTGCATGTCTCCAGCTCACTGGGTTGTGTTGATTTTAACTTGCCCATTATCACTTTTTCTTCTAATGACAACAAAAAAATGTGTTCTGGTTTTGTTAGTAGCAAGTGCTTTCATCTCTTTAACTCTTATTTTAGCGTTTGTTAACTCTTTTAAGTAAAAATGTGTGCTTCAGAGCATTAAGAGAATAGTGTGTAGCTGAACATTATTTCTACCAAAGGGGAGAAATACTTGCTTCAATCTAAATTTCCGTAAGAATCTTGTCAAAACCAGATGTTAAACATGAATTAATGCCTGCAAAGTCATAGTAAATTAAGGAAAATAGCTTAGGTTCTTTTGTTTCAGCATGAAATCGTTTGTTTTTTGTGGTTCATTAGTGGGCCACAGAGCTAAGCTGGAAACTTAAGTCAGGAGGAATAGATGGACTGTTTGTTCTTGGGTGACTGTATTCTAATGTTTTTCGATCTTCTGCGTTGTGATCTAGTCTGAATTATTTTTGCTATGGATTCAAGTGCTGTCTTCGTATTTTTCAGCACCTTTTGAATGATCACACAACTTAGGCTAAAGGAGAGTCACCTTCTGAAGAGATAGTTGAAAGTCTTTAATCAGGCTCAGAAGTTTTAGAAGCATTGTTCTGATAACCTTTCTGTATTCATTTCTTCCCACAGCCTGGGTTTGTGGTATCATCTCTATCACCGTCATTAGCCTGCTTTCCTTGCTAGGTGTGATCTTGATTCCCATCATTAACCAATGGTGCTTCAAATTTCTTCTAACTTTCTTGGTAGCTCTGGCTGTAGGAACAATGAGTGGAGATGCTCTACTCCATCTGTTGCCACATGTAAGTATTGCTTTTCTTACATTTTATTCTAATTTAAGTGCATATAGAATTTATAAATGCTTGACAAGAAGTGACAGAAAAGTTCGTTGATGGAGAAGTGAGTTGTCTTAGGTACATCCTGAAACAGCATTGGAGTCTTGCCATTAAAACAAAGCAGATTTAAAAAATAAAAATAAAAACCTAATAAAACTGTAGTTGTATGTTCATAGCCAAACTTCTTTCAAAACGTTTTAAAACACCTGAGACCAACAAGAGTATTTTGAACTTAGCAGCATTACTGTCTCTTGTCAATTGGTACTTCTGTATCAGTACCACCTAAAGGTATTTGAGGGGATTCAGCTTCCTGTTTACTAGCTTTTGGGGAGAAAATAACTTCTAACTCAGTCAAGAAACTGCCCAAGCTCCTGGGAAGGTAAGCATGTTTTCATTTGTGACAGTCTAATGTAACTAATGTAAGAAAGAATGGGAAGTATTTCTTAAATTGTTAGTTACCTTTATCCTTTTAACAAAAAGACTCATGTTTTCTTTGTGTAAACTTAAGTCCAGGTTTTTTATTGTTGTACTCCAAAACTGACTTAAGGCTATAACTGATGGGAATAGTTAAAAACCTGAGGTTTAGTTCTTAGTGGGAGTGCAGCAGCTGTAATTTCTGTGATGTTCCTGAGTGATGCTCTGATTTTTTCAGCACAGTGACAGAAAAAAGCTGGAGAGATGGGTTTTTTTTTCCCTTTCTGAAAATTAACCAGAGGAATATCAGAGTAATGAATAGTCTAACAAACATTTTCTGTGGTAAGATGTGTTTGTCTGAAAAGAATCTTTCAGAGCATTTTTAATGCTGCTTTTTGGGCGAGGTTACACATTTTGCCTTCTAAGTTTCGAGACGTTTCAGTCCCCAGTTGCACCAAGTCACCCTGTGTTCTTACTTTTTCTGTAGTCACATGGAGGCCACAACCACAGTCACCACCATGGCCAAGGTCACATTCACGAACACAAGCATTCTCATCGACATGCCCACGGACATGGAATAGAGAACGAAGGCTTTCTAGAAGAAAATGATCCAGTATTGAAAGGTCTTGTAGCACTTGGAGGCATTTATGTTTTGTTCATCATTGAACACTGCATAAGAATGTATAAGCATTACAACAAACAAAAGGTATGTGGTAAAATTGCACCCTATTTTAAAAATATTTCAGCTTCTGAATGTTGAGGGAATTGTCTGTGTGATGACTGAGTGTGTGCTGCTAATCCACATTGTTTGATTTCATGTGAGGAAACCCCTTCTAAAAAAGGTTGCATTTATGATAAGGTAATCTGAGAGGACAAAGTAGGAATCTCTTGGGGGAAGTATCGTCTTTTCAGCCAAATACATTTGGAAGTAGACCTAAGCAGAAGAAATTACAGCTCTTTCTCTAGTATGCTATCATCTCTTTGCAAAAATAGGAAGGGAAGTACATAAGAAAGAACTGATAACAGAGCAAGACAGTTGCCAGACAGTTGACAAGGAAAGTAACTGTATGCTGCCAGCTGATGGTGCCAGTGTAACAGAGATACATCAAGAAATGTCAAAAAATTGCAGACATTCTGTATTATGTAAATACTCTAAGGATTTCTAGGTCCGGAAGTAAGCTGTATTCATGATAGTTGAAAAATAGAGATTCAGTACTTGAGGTCCTATGTGACCCATTGAAATTCTAACCATGAAAGGTCTATGTTGTTTCAGCAGTCATTATAAATTTTTATCATGTTTCCTTCCGCCACTTGACTTTGAGGAGAAAATGAACTATGATGGTTTCTCCCAAAAAGAGTGAGCAAAAATACCAACTGCTCTCAATTTGTATCAAACTTGCTGCTTCAGCTGGACAGGTAGCAGATTACTTACTTTGTTGGAGGAAGCATTTCTTAGATCTTGTGATAAAGAGATAAAAGCTATTACATTGCGTGTGTCATCTTTGAGGTTAATTAAATAGTTAAATCCCTTAGGCTGCTTTGGCAAATCTGTGTTCGTTGTTGTATGGGCTGCAGACAGGAAAGTAGGAAGCTTTTATCTAATGGAAAATATGAGGAAGTTGTAGGAGTTTGAAACTTAAAATTGAACGGAATATGAGCTGTTCTTGCTGTGTGCTTGGTCTCTTGAACAAAGCAAGTATGATGACTCTGCATACGTGTGTTTCTGGGCTGTTACAGCATTCTTTGTCATACTGTACTCTGTTAAAGAAATGAAACTGTTTGTGTTTTCTAAGATTTCTGACAATATTTCAATTTATTTTATTTTCATCCATGTCCTTCTATAAATCAGATGTTAAATCTTTCCTGTTGCAGAGTAAGCAGAAATGGTGCAAGAATAAACAGAATGAAGAATCACCAATTGGAAGGAAACTTTCAGATCAGAAATTAAATAATAGACCAGATGCTGACTGGCTTCAGCTCAAACCCCTTGCAGGTAGGCATTTATTTTCAGTGTTTTTTCTATCTGTGAGATTCAAAGTAATGACATGTAACTTCTGGCACGTAGCATGTAACCTCTTGTACGGTTGTGCTGCTATTATGTAAATCGTTGTTAATAAGACTTAATAGGCTTTCCCTGCGCTATATGTTTTGTTTTTCTTAGATCTGAGAGCGCTGCAAACACTTCTAATATGCCCTGCTAGTGGTTCTCAGACTTCTAAAGCAGTCAGGGTTCTGGGTGGCTGTGATTCTTTGGTTCTGGGAGGAGTTTTCTGGTTAAGCTAGCTCAGCCCTGGTAAAAACTAACATGCATGACCTGAAGCAGAATAATCTGTTACGCTTTGAAGATTCCAGTCTCTGACCGGTTACCATTTGGCTGAGAGTGCCAAATAGAAATTATTTTGACAAATGTAACCAAGAGTCTTGGGTATTTCTCAGGTATCCAAAACAACTTTCACATACTGTTCCTTTATGACAATCTGAATGCTCATTGCAGTATGCACCCATATGGAATGAAATAGCACCTGTCTCAAAGGGATAAGCTTTGCTTCATAAACTTCCCATTCCGTTGCCAGCATGACTGCTGAAACTCATTTGCTGATGAAGAATCCACGTGCTATGTTTGTACAAATGCAGTTCGTTCATTTGAGTGGTTTGTAGAAGGAAGTGTTAGGTCTGCGGCCTTCTCCATTCAAGCAACTTAAAATGATATTTGGAGAGTTGACACAGAACAGAAAGATTTTTTAATTATGAGCGTGGGGACGCATACGTTTGAAATGTCTTCGTTTTCTTATAATTAACGATCAGAGGAGTTTGCTTCTAATGACGCAGTTTTATAGCACACTTACTCTGAAAGTATATTCGGTAAATCGTTTGCAGTATAGGAACCGGTAGCCTCTGCTGAATTTGAGTTTGGACTTGAGCACCCCTACCACAGACATGAATGGCCATTCCAATTGTTGTTTAATCCTCCAAATTATGCATAAGAGCCTGTTTATCTAGATGTTGTCTGGGCCGCTTTTTAGAAGCTCTAATCACGGTTGAATTCAACTTACACATCTGTTGAATTCTGTTTAACTATTAAATTCACTGTCTAGGCTGTGTTTTTGTTGTTTTTTGTTTGTTTGTTTTCTGTAACTGGTTTTGTTTCCTGTAGTACAGATTGCCAATTTCATTTATCAATATTTCAGAAGTATCTTTAGACTTAAAATTCACACACATACAACTTTTGCATCATTTTTACTTTTATTTCTCTGTAAAAATAGGTTTGAGTGATTGCTAGCAGGGTAATGAGCTACATAAAAGGCGTTTACCTTATGACACAGGTGTCTGTCCTGCAGAAGCATGCAGTACAGAAACTACTTAAAGATCTGTTGTATCATAGTATGCTTCAGTGAATGTATATGCTGTAGGTGGAATTGCATGCATATACAACATTGGTACAATCCTGACAACTTTTCTTATCCAGGTTTGAACCATATACTTTGTCGGTAGCAAAATTAGAGGTACAGTTCCATCAGGCTAAATCTGTGCATGCTGCCTTACAGTGGAGATTTGTAAATGCTGTATCTGCAAGTTACTGAAAGATAGGGTAATTACGTTGATATATTTACTTTTGGCAGAACATTGACCACACTGTTATTAGATGGGGTTAAGACACTGTTTTTGCTTTCACAAAGCAGTTAAATTCTTAGCTCAGTGGTGCCGTAGGTGCTGGTGTTACTTGAAATAAGAATTAATGCGATGTTTCTCTCCACTGACTTCAACATAGGAGCAGATGACTCAGTTCTATCTGAAGATCGACTTAATGAAACTGAACTGACCGACTTAGATGGCCAGCTGGAATCCCCTCCCAAAAACTTCTTGTCTGTAGAAGAGGAGGGCAACATGCACCATTCTCACAATGATGTCTTACATGCTGCTCAAGAACACGATCTTCATGATTTAGAGTATGATGGCCATGGTGAAGATAAGATGATAGCTAGAAAACACAGTCACCTCTGGCATCACAAACACTCCCATCATTCCCATGGCCACTGTCATTCTGGAAAAGACCTGAAAGATACAGGGATAGCTAATATTGCTTGGATGGTAATTATGGGAGATGGCATTCACAATTTCAGTGACGGCTTAGCGATAGGTAAGCAACACCACTGAGCGTTTCTCAGCAGTTTCCTACCTTGATTAACTTCAGTAGTATTTAACCAGTGATCACAGGGAAGATTTCCAGTTGTCTTCCGTGGTTACCAGCTCTGTTAAATCATAGCAGGAATTAAAAGGTCATCAGTTGTAATAATCTCCACTTTATTGACTGTTTCTACCGAGATTACGGTTCTGATATCAGCAACAGTAGCAATCTCTGTCAAATTAAGGTAGGCACAGAGAAAACTCCTTATGGATTAAGGAGTACCTGTAACACACATTTTTTTGTTTGGATCTCAATATTTACCTTGGAGTAAGAAACAAGAAATGCTTTAGAATTGTATTTTCTTAGAATTTTATTTATTTACCTTAATATTTTTTGTTATTAATAGTACATATACAGTATTTGCAAGGAATATACTGTGAGTCTGGCTGTCATGTCATTTCCCCTCCTCTGCTGGGAAAAAAAATGCAAAGCGTTATTTTTGCTTACAAATAATGTAGATTTATTTCTAGCTAAATGTACAAGAAATTAAACTATCAAACAGACAAATTAGAACAATTACAAATCTCATTAGCTTATTAAATCAGCTTTGATTCATATAAACTTCTAACGGTGACTTTTTATTTTATGATTCATTTATTTCAGTAAGGTAGATAAAAAGAGTGTGCAGGGTTCTGAAGCCCTTGCAGAAAGGATACATTTACCTACTCACCTGTTTTAAAGGACAAGGGATAAGCTACTTACACAGGTTTTGAGTTAACATTGAATTCTTCCGCAGTATCTCCACTTCTCTCCCAACAGTCTTAAAGTAAAGCAACTTCGTAACAAATCCTGTGCCATTTTAAATGCATAAGACATTTTGGTAGTAGCTTCTGAGGCCTGACAGGATCATTGTGCTGTGTATTGAGAGCTTCACTGTATTAAAACTCCATTTCTAAATATTCCCATGTCAGTGCAAAACAGCTGATTCTTCAGTACACTGTTGATTTTGGAAATGCTTGTATAAATCATTTTAATACATCAAGTTATAAGGAATCCATGGGTTTCTAAGGGAAGTTTAAGTATTCTCTGTCTTAAGTTTGTGCCTTTCTACTTTTATTTTTCCTGTTTGGGCTGCTCACTGCAAGCTCTCCTTGTACCTTTTCTCTTCTGAAGTACAGAAGTTTATTATCAGTTTTCTCATCTCTAAATTATTTAAGGTTTGAACTTAAAGTCAATTGAACTAAATTAATATACATAGAAGTTACTTTAAAAAAGTGTCACACAAACGTTTTTCTTCTTGTCTCCCAAATTAGGCTTGGTCATGTTGCTGATAATGCATTAGGAATAGGCATTAAAGAACTGCTACATGTTAGTTTGGATTTCCAACCTGAAAGACTGTTGTTCTTGTGCTTTCTTAATTACCCTAGTCTGCCTGAAATGTCCCAAACATGTAACAGTGGTGCTGTTCATCTACTTGTGTTGCCCTTCTGTCTCTGTTTTGCATTCTGTTCTTCCAGGTTTTGCTGTTTGGTTGAATTAGGTAATAAAGTATGCAGCGCTAATGCACACCAGGGTACTTCCAATATAATCAAAAAGTATTAGTGCGTGTTTTAAAAAAAAAAGGTGAAATCTTGGCAAGTCTGATGAATAAATTTGCTGATTTGTAAAGAGTTACAATAGTATTTGTATCTTTTTTTTTTCTTTCAGGAGCAGCTTTTAGTGCTGGACTGACAGGAGGGATTAGTACATCTATAGCAGTATTTTGTCACGAGCTGCCCCATGAATTAGGTAACCAATTATATAAAACTGGTATTTCATACAAGAAGACTGAATGAATGCATGTATGTAAATACTGTTGCGACACTCCTCCTGATAGGTGTAATGCAGTGCAGTTGCAGCAAGGGTGACCAGAACTTTGGAGAGTGATTGTGCAGTATTGTTTCAACATACATAATGAGACTATCAAGATCAGTTTGACAGGCATCTAGCTACAGCATTCTGTGAAGTTTTTTCAGCACGCTTAAAAACGTATTCAGGAGTATAGAGGGTATGTTTTTGATGTTACACCTCTGCATTTTGTATAAAGTTTCACGCTTGTCTATTGCATTGTCTTCAAAAATGTCATGTATCGTATGACGTATTACAGAAGGTTAAAAGAATAAGTAGAAGTCTTTGTGTAGATGTTCAGAACATACTTTGCTCCAATTATCACATCATCCAGTCGATGTGAACGGCTATTTGGATAAAGCCTGTAAGCATTGTTTCTGGTGCCTTTGACTCTCGCCCCTAACTGAAGCATTGTTTCTCGGGTGCTAGCTAATCATGATGAAATGTGTGCTTCTATTAGCCACAAGGCACATCACGTGAAATATTAGTGCATCCCAAGATTTATTAAGAGCAGCTGAGGAGAAAAGCTGTTTGCTTTTTTTTGTTCGTAGCCTGAAATGGTGCCAGATTAAGCTGTGTATACAATCACAGTTCGCTTAAGCTGTTAAGATGCTAGCTCTGGACAGTCAAAGGTAAGGTCAAGAGTGTATTTAAAAGTCCAACTGAGGTGACAGGTGAAAAGAATTTTGAATAGGCAGGTAAGGTAAGTAACGAGTACAGATGGGACATTGTAGAGAAGATGTTCGTGGTTTGACAATGGTACTGTACAGTAGTTAAAGATGAATGACACTAAAAGAATGTAGGTACATATTGCTGCACTTAATCACATTAACCTGGCATTTTTTAAATTAATTTTGTTTGTGAAGTATTTCACAGTATATACTTCTGACTTACGTTCTTGGTTGAACAATTAATTTCTAGTATATACCCCACAGAATTGTTATATTACCTACCCTCTTAACTATGTATCCTGTTCCACTCAGGTTCACGAGAGTTTAGTTTGGAGGAAGTAAAACTTCTGGAGCCAGTTAAGAGATGAACATATGGGTCTTAATAGTACACTAATTTTAGCAGAGATGCCCTGAATTCAGAGAAATACAGGTTAACTTGCTGTGTCTTAAACTAGCAAAATGATTCAACACAAAAGTGAAATCATGCCCTATGAATGTAAATGTTCTTTTCTTGTTTCTTTTCCCTGTTTCTCAAATTCATTCTGACCTTTTGTGGGAACTCAACGCCTCGTGATCCTTTTACTGAATTTGAAGAATGACTCGTATATAGATAATAGTTATTGTTCAATACCAAAGCTCTATTTCGTGTGCCGTCACCAACCTTTTTGAAGTAAAGGCAACTCTGTGCATATGTAATGTGCAGGAGGAAAAGATCTACGTTGCCCTATTTAACTTCAGTTGTTAATCACCGTTACCTTTCTGCCATTCATTGTGATGAATCATTACTTTTAAATCATATTTTAAGCAAAGCCTTGCCACACACAGAGTTGTTACAAGAGTTGTCGTGTCCTGTTGCCCAGTCTTCCTTTGAGCCCCTGTAGCAGAATCACAGAATCATAGAATGGGCTGGCTTGAAAAGGACCAGAATGATCATCTAGTTTCAACCCCCCTGTTATGTGCAGGGTCAGCAACCACTAGACCAGGCTGCCCAGAGCCACATCCAACCTGGCCTTGAATGCCTCCAGGGATGGGGCATCCACAACCTCCTTGGGCAACCTGTTCCAGTGTGTCACCACACTCTGTGTGAAAAACTTCCTCAATATCTAACCTAAACCTGCTGTCTCAGTTTAAAACCATTCCCCCTTGTCCTATCACTATCCACCCTTGTAAACAGCCCTTCCCCCTCCTGTTTATACGCTCCCTTCAAGTACTGGAATGCTGCAATGAGGTCTCCCTGGAGCCTTCTCTTTCTCCAAACTAAACAAGCCCAGTTCCCTCAACCTTTCCTCATAGGAGCAGTGCTCTGTTCATTTTAGTGGCCCCTCTCTGGACCTGCTTCGAGAGCTCCACGTCTTTCCTGTACCAGAGGCCCCAGGCCTGGCCGCAGTACTCCAGATGAGGCCTTACAAGAGCCGAGTAGAGGGGGACAAACACCTCCCTCTCCCTGCTGGCCACCCCTTTTTTAATGCAGCCCAGAACACAGTTGGCCTTTCGGACTGGAAGCGCACAGTGCTGGCTCGTGTCCAGCTTCTCATCCACTAGGACCCCCAAGTCTTTCTCTGCAGGGCTGCTCTCAAGTGGTTCTTCACCCAGCCTGTATAAACACTTGGGGTTGCCCCGACCCAAGCACAACACCTTGCACTTGCCCTTGTTGAGCCTCATTAGCTTCACATGGGCCTACTTCTCCAGACTGTCCAGGTTCCTCTGGATGGCTTCCCTTCCTTCCAGCGTATCGACTACACCGCTCAGCTTGGTGTCATCTGCAAACTTGCTGAGGGTGTACTCAATGCCATCGTCTATGTCACTGATAAAGATGCTGAAGAGCACCAATCCCAAGACCAACCCCTGAAGGACACTGCTTGTGACCGGTCTCCACCCTGACACAGAACCATTGATTGCAACCCTTTGGCTGCATCCAACCAGCCAATTCCTAATCCACTGAACAGTCCAACCTTCAAATCCACACCTCTCCCATTTAGAGAGAAGGATGTGGTGAGGGACCATATCAGAGGCTTTGCAGAAGTCCAAACAGATTACATCTGTTGCCCTTCCCCTGTCCACTCAAGCCATCACTCCATCTTAGAAGTTCACAAGATTGGTCAGGCACAATATCTGCCCTTGGTGAAGCCATGCTGGCTGTCTCCAATCACCTCTTTGTATCACCTGTGCCTTAGCCTGGGGATCAGGTGATCTTCCCAGGCACAGAGGTGAGGCTCACTGGCCTGTAGTTCCCCAGGTCTTCCTTTCTCCCTTTCTTAAAAATGGGAGTAATGTTTCCCTTTTTCCAGCCACCAGGGACTTCACCAGACAGTCACGATTTTTCAGATATGATGGAGAGCAGCTCAGCAACCAGATCAGACATCAATCTCTCTCAGAACCATAGGATGGATATCATCTGGTCCCATGGACTTATACGCTTTCACTTTAATGAGGAGGTCTCGGACTTGTTCCGCTCCTCTCATGCACACCTAGAGCTTCAGGGTCCTGGCAGACATGGGGAGCCTGACCATCAGTGTAAACTGAGGCACAGCACTTATTGAGCACCTCAGCTTTTGCCATGTCTGAGGAAGCCAGTTCTCTGTCCTCATTTATCAGAGTGGAAACACCTTCCTTGATCTGTCATCTCCTCTTCCTTTTGTGTACCTGAAGAACCCCTTGTTATTTTTCACATACCTCACCAAGTTCAGCTCGATGTGTGCCTTGGCTTTCCTAATCTTATTTCTACACACGCGGACAACAGCCCTGTATTCCTCCCATGGTATACAACGCTGCTTCCACTTCCTGTACATTTCTCTCTTTTCCCTCAGTTTAAGCTGCAGGTCCTTGCTCAGCGATGCCGGTAGCTCACTTCCTCTGCTCAATTTCTTCTGCTGGGGGATTGAGAGCTCTTGTGCTCTCAGAAGGCTGTCCCTAAAGAGCTGCCAGCTCTGTTACATTCCTCTGCCCTCAAGGACACTTTCCCAGGAGATCCCATCCTGCAGTTCAGGGCCCTGACTCTACTTTTTGTGAGGCCTGCACTCCTCCAGATCACAAACTCTACAACAGCATGATCGCTGCAGCATTTTACTTTGATGCTGCCTTGGATTGCTGAGATAGTAAATGTAGGCTAACTTAGCTACTTGCTGTCCTGAGGAGCACTGATGCTAAACCACTGTATTTTGTCTTCACTTCAGGTGATTTTGCCGTGCTTCTTAAAGCTGGTATGACAGTAAAGCAAGCTATTGTGTACAACCTCCTGTCTGCCATGATGGCTTACATAGGCATGCTGATTGGCACAGCGGTGGGACAGTATGCGAATAACATCACCTTGTGGATCTTTGCAGTCACTGCAGGCATGTTCCTCTACGTGGCGTTGGTTGACATGGTAAGATATTGATTTTTCTATTTCCCTGGTGCAAACCAAAGCAGTTGACATTCTGAAGATTCCTCTCCTCTCAGATGCTGTGGCCAAAGGCTCCCAGTTCCTTGCTAGATTTCTCTGCCTTAGTGGTATCCTTGAAGTATTAGTGAAGACAACTGAAAGAGAGGGTTTGGTTTCTGCTGAATTTCCTGGTGTTGGCTAGATCTGTCTTGCAGCTTAGCAAACCTACCT
This sequence comes from Bambusicola thoracicus, assembly GCA_002909625.1. Lineage (NCBI taxonomy): Eukaryota > Metazoa > Chordata > Aves > Galliformes > Phasianidae > Bambusicola > Bambusicola thoracicus. Next base: position 19,778 of record PPHD01003278.1, on the reverse strand, counting down.
GTGTAATTACCGCCACACTGCGCTTGGGAAACTGAGTGTCAGTGGAGCTTCCAGCTTCTTTAAACTCAGCTTTGGTTCTGGAGGTCCTGTGATAGTCTTACTTCCATTAGAACGTCTAGAACCAGGACTCACGAAAGCTGATTGTCACTGTATTTTTTTTCTGTCAATATTAAGACAGCCAAAAATGGAGTATTTCTGTCATTATGGAGAGCTTTAATTAATAAATATGCCCCAGAGTTGAAGTTGCTATTATGAAGTCAGTCAGTCCTTTTTAGGTCTTGCAGAAGAGAATGGCTGCGTAGTAGAGAATAACTCTTCATGAAAGTACAGATGTTCTGCGATAAACTGTAATTACTCGATACCAGGTTCGTGTTAGTTCTGTGCTGATAGGTTTTTTTTCCTTTATGTACTTTGACTGAAGACAGAATGTATAAAGGTAGGCAGTATTTTTATTTTTTTATTCTTTGTCCTTTTCCTTAGGCACAGTTGCATCCGATATAGTCTGACTCTAAACAAGAGCAGGAAAGCCTCTGTGTGATACATTTGAAACGACACCAAGTTTTTGTTCTGATGTTTCCTTAATCTGCCTTCCCCTCAAAGTGCCTGTTTTCTGACACCTAAAATGAATTTGTAGCTTAGCTGAGGTCCACAAAGGTTCACTGAACTTCTGGTATTCTTGCGTGTGATTGAAGTTCATCTAATTAGGTATATTTCCATAGTTCTAAAATAGAGTTTTCTTCTAGTTGAGAGGAGGTATAACCTGAACTCAACTCAGGAAATCTTAAATCCTTAAGGCTTTCCATGACCTTCTCCTGTCACTTATGTGGAGAGTAGTTGAATTATTTTTTTACTGGAAAGTGTGTACACATATGTAGATATAGCACATATATACACACATATATAGATATATGTATGATATGTGATATATATATTAGATATATGATATGTATATATGTGTGTGTGTCGTATTTTTTGTTCCTCATATAGCACATATTTTTTGTTCCTCACATATAACAAGAAACTATACATTTTCAGCTGCAAGAAGGTGTTGGTTTTTGTTTGTATTGATAGGACCAGTCTCAATCTATGGTCACTGAAATTGGTTGTATCAAGAGCTTAGAAATTGAGAAGTTCGGTAGTGTGGTTCAGCAGAACTGAAGTTCAGCAGAGATGAATAATTTTCATACCAGTGTATTTTTTATGTTTAAATTTTCAGTGGATCAAATTGTCAGTTTATCTATCTTTCTGAAATACAGTAATGCAAGACCAAATGGGTAATATATGCATCTTTTTTAGCCGATCTGATGTGCTCTGATAATTTGTCAGTGTTTGTTGTACAGTATTCAGATATTTGGAATAACCAGAACAGTCGTAGCCTTTTTTATGGAGAGCTATAATAGAGACTTATGCTGTGTACTGGCTGAAGTTTCTGTTTGATCTGCATAATGTTTTGGTTCTTTCTTAAAATGATTTTTTACAAAAACATAAGGTAAACAAAGGAAATCCTTTAAGTTACTTTTGTCTTGCTTGGGTGGTCTTGTAAGGCACTTTGAAAGATTTATTTTTACATCTTCCACGTCTGCATCTATTTAGTGCTTTTGTCAGTACTGTTTGACCTTTTCCTTGTAGTTGAGGAATAGCCACAGCTTTCAGAACTTTCTATAGATGTCTGTAAAATTCCTTCTGAATTACCCGTGGCATTCATGATGAACCTCAATATTCTCATACTTTAAAAGGAAATGTATGTGAATATGTGAAAGGCATATAACATGACAAAGGACTAAGTTAATCAACCAAGTCTTTATGTAATTATGTTGCATTAAAAAAAAAGCTTTTTATTATGCTTATTTGAACATGGCTAGCTTTAATTGACTAAACAAACTTGAAAGAGCAGACTCAAAGAATACTGGGCTGATCTTTATCCTGATAAATTTGAAGTTCAAATAGATGTGTGACCCAGGAAGAGCTCTAAAAGTGCCCGGCGGAAAGGAATTTTCAGTCGGTCTAGTGAATACACCATGTGTTTGAGACTGGTTTTCTAAAATACAGTGATTGGATATAGTTTTAAGTATGTCTTGGTGGACTGTCTTTACAACTAAAACCTAAATTGCTTATTTTTGATCAATAAATATCGTCTTGTTAATTTGTCAGTAATTAAATAGGTGAAATAACTTCTTTAAAATTGCTTCTCGTTTTAGCTACCAGAAATGCTTCATGGAGACGGAGATAATGAAGAGCACGGTTATTGTCCCGTGGGGCAGTTCATTCTGCAGAATCTAGGCCTGCTTCTTGGATTTGCCATCATGCTGGTGATCGCCCTCTATGAAGATAAAATTGTGCTTAACATCCAGTTTTGACCTTATTCTGGTAGTCACTGTGGATATAATATTATTACTGTACGGCTTTGAGTCTGAACTGTTTCACTGTATGCACATTGCTTAGAGGAAAAGCAGTGGCTTGCACTACTTACACAAGTACAGCATATTCATTTCTGTGTATATTATCTGCTGCTTTTTTCTGATTCAAATCAGATGAGATTGCCCGAATGCATCTTCTAAACTTCAGTAACTGGCAATTTGGAAACAGTAAATACCAGAAATAAATGCCAAGTTCAGTGTGCTGCTTGCTTATATAAAAAATGACAGTGAAGGATGTACACGCTTGGGAAAATGCTATTTCATACTACGTTTGACAGAACCCAGAAAATTCTACAGCTGAAATTGATACCTATGCAAGGAACCTGAGTACATTTTCAGTACCGTGCAAGTCTTAAGCAATGTCCTTCTATCTGTGCATACATATGTGTATGTATGCGTAGTGCTGGTTCCTCTGCATAGTGGTGACTTTAAATATTGAATCTTAACAACAGTAGATGACTGGAAACCACTGTGCTGTCTTAAATTTTAAGAAAAAAAAGAAGCCCAAAACCTTAAGGCAGTTCAAATTCTTTGAATACACACTAAGCTGCACTCCCTCATTTTAACTTCGTGTGTAAGAAGGCAGGCTGTTGCAATATACGCTGCAAAGTGCTATGATGTCCTGTTGAGGATCACTTTGACGATGTTTTCCTGACTAAAATTTATTTGATGTTTGTTCTTTGATATTAGTAGGAAAATGCAAATTGCAGTAGAATTAGTGCTAGCTTGGGGAAATCCCCGATGTTGGAGTTATTGAGCTATTCCTGGTTCTTTTCTACAGATGCTAAACATGTATCGTGTGCCACTTGCAGCATAAACTACTGAAGAATTGTGGCTGTGAATGTGTGCAAACTCTTAATTTAATAGAGAATCAGTATGGGATTTTTTTTCTTTTTTTAACAGTTATTTTGGGATGTTTTCTCCTATGTTAAAACATCAAAAGTACAACAAACATGCTAGTTACTGAACGTGGGCACAAAGGTTAAATTATGCTATGTGCATGTAGGGTTACTTACTGTACTCTGTTTCTATAGTGCCTCAGTATCAGACGTTGTGGCACCAGCCATTTCCGCGGTTGAGAGTGAGAAGATTTCTACTTCCAGCGTAAATTAGTTCCTTTCTATGATTTTTTTTAACAATTTTGTTATTTGGTTATTAAAAAGCGAATGTGATAGATCTGTTGTATGCATAATTTGGAAAGATAGACTGAAAATTTTTGGCCTTAATATGCTGGGAGCATGTCCTGGATCAGATTTTGCTGAGATGATTATACTGCCAGACTTGAGTTAGTTTTTCTTGTACCCATCATCTCCTTAAGAAAAAATATGGTGAGTTCTTGAGGAGTGCGAGTTGATTCTGTAGTTCCACTCATAAGTACGGAAGTAGCCTTTCCAAAACATCCAGTTTGCCGTCTCCTTCGTGTATGCCAGGTAAGCCGTTTCTTGACTACGTGCCGTAAGTTTTGTTTCAGTCCGCTTGCTGCCAGTGTAGCTGCTGAAACCGTACTAATCCTAACAGCTAAAAGGAGCACCAGCTGGTATCTTCATTCCATTTCAAGTTTGTGTTTTTCCTGTGGCCTGTTACTTTCTGAAGCTTCATTGGTCAGTTTAGTTTTTAACAAGAGCAGGTTGTGTATTTTAAAGGTATTGGTTGGTTCTTGTCAGTATTTCTTCCTAATGCAGTATCGAGGAACAGTATTAAGGGTCCATTTCAAAGAAGAGTGCATTTTCTTCAGTGAAGAAGCCAAAGCCCAGAGTTCAGACATGCAGCCATTTGATGCTGAGAACTCAGAAGGGTTGGTTTGTTGTCTTTGGGCCCTAATTAGCAAACGTACTGTTGTTAGCTTCAGTTTGCTGAATTTGTGCAGTGCAGATATCCTAGGTGACGCTTGTTTTCCCCGGCGCTCATCATACATCCCCGAGTACCATTTTCAAAGAGGCTTAACTCATGGGATGATGTCTGAGTATCTTAGCTTCAACAACTTATGTTGCCTACATATTGAACTGACCCTTAATTCTAATTTTCTGTTAACTCTGACAAGTATAAGGGGGCCATGTGGTCTAACTGATGTTTTTGTCAAAAAAGGTTTTTTTTAAGTTTTTTCTTTTAATATTTTTCAAATGAAAATTTCTTTATTTCAGGTAGTATATTTACTTTTGTATTAGTTGGAGTATGGTTTTAGCTTAATACACTGCCTGTATAGGAAAATAGTTATCTTCCTTTCAAGACCATCTTCAGACAAGGGAAAATACGGTCTTTCAAGGCAGGTACTGCATTTTTTTCATTAAATATATATGTTGTTTTTCTGTCATTTTGTAATATTTATTACAACTTACGAAGGGCAGTGTAACAGCTGCTACTTCCTCTATAGGTTTTCCACCAGTACTGAAATCCAAGGTGTTCTAATGTACACTTTGACGTCATGTCGCAGACAATCTGAATTCCACTACATTTCTACTTGGTTTGTACATTCCATTCTGCCGAATCCAGAGTCTCATCTAACTTGTATTTGTTGGAGGGCATGTTATTTGTATATTACAATGCTGTCACTGTGTGACATCCCATTTGAATTTTGATGTAGATCACATTGCACTCGATCTGCTGTGATTACGCTTAGAAATACTGCTGTTGCTAGATGCAGTGTGATTTTTTTAATAAAAAAAATCCCCTCCTGTTAACAAGTGAGTCTATGGTTTCAAATGTGATTATGGTCCTCTAAGATACAGCTGAGCTATCGGTCTTTTTGTTATAACTGAATCTTTTTTTTTTTTTTTAATTTTATAAAGCTGGAAAAGATCAAATGCTGTTCTGTTCATTGTCAACAGTGTTGTGTTCATTTTTATGTATGTTCCTTATAAATAAGGAGCCTTCAAAAAAATAAAATGATTAAAGGAGCAGATATTCTTGTTGGCTTTCATGAGGTTTTATTGTGCACTTTTATACTGTATATTTCATGAAATGCAAAATGTTTTCTGTTTTTTCTTTAATCCTTCCATATGTATGTTGACTTCTCTTTTGATACGGTCTTTTAGAACTGACACGCATTTCTCACAAGTAATCTGGAAAAGGCATCCCCGTTGATTGTGGTAGGTTTATGAACTAAGCTGACATAATAACGCCACCCCCCGTTTGATCCAGTGTTCTTGCGGTTTATCAGAAGGAAGGGTCATTGCAATGACAAAGTTGGTGGAATGGCCAGTGGTTGACAGGATCCCTCTTCTCTCGCTGGTCTTGTACACTGGAGCCAGGTAACTGGGTTGCTGTGGAATGTCTGCTTTCTTACAGGGCTTTAGCCATATCTGCAGCAAAGAATAATCCTTTTCACATCTTTTTTTTTTTTTTTTTT
>PPHD01003278.1:3357-13941 GCA_002909625.1 Bambusicola thoracicus | reverse complement strand
AGGAAACATTCTCTGCTGGGCATAAGTGTTTTTGACAGCGGCATTTGCTTTTCTACAGATAGGCCTGAAAACCTGGTTTTTGTTTACTCTTTTCTTGGCAGGTTGATTCCTTTCAGAAAATCTGCAACGCCAAATGGACCGTTGCCATTGTTATTAGTAGAGGATTCTCAGCTCCTCTCAGACAATTTATATTCCAACAAAAATCTTTTTTAATGCCATGAAATTTTGAGAATTACCCTGTTGCTCCCTTCAAGGCTACAACTTAGGTATTCATTCCACAGAATTTGTTCACATATAATACTACAAAAATCTTACAAAATGAAATATACACTCACCACAGGTACTGTATCGTAGAGGATTTTCGGATGAGATTCTCCTAGCTTTTTAGTTTCTCTGTTCCAACGTGCTCCATCCAAGAACAGTCCCTGGATGTAGACCCCTGAATCAGCGGTATAAGGAAACATGTTACATAAAGGCTGGAAGTGTTTTCTAGCTGAAAGTAGCAGCTGGTGCAGCACACTTTGCTGTCAGCTGAGTGATTGTGTCAATTTTAGCGTTCCAAATCACAATCAAATACTTTAACACAATCTTTCTTAATACTGTATTACAATTTTTTATCATTATAGTTCCATGAGGTTTTAGAAAGTGACAGTGTCTAGCGGTAGCACAGCGTGTCCAGTCTTTAACATATATTGAGAGGAGGGAGGTTAAAAAAAAAAAAAAGTACATGATATTATTTTCACATTTGTCATTATAAACTTCTCTGCATATATATAATGAACTTCAATCAGTTTTTCCAGAGGGGATTCAATCGTATCCCAAAGAGTCTTTCAGTAGTTAAACTTCATTGTTTCATTGCTTGTTTCAAATTGTAACTCATTTATACCTTTAAATTAAGGTTGAGTTGTTCTTATTTGTTTGTTAGTTTTTAAACAATAATTTTAAATATAATAATATATGATATAATATCTGTTGTGGGAAATTTGGGAATAAGAAGTATCCTCTGTTGGTGATATTTCATCCCATCAGACAAAATTGGAGTGCACTAAGGTCTTGTGTAGTATTTTGCCTCTTCACTATTCTGTGCATTTCATGGGGGGATCAGTGCCTTTCTGTATGTTTGTTAACTAACTAACTACATTCATTATCTTAATGGCTTAACTCTTGAGTCTGCAAATTAATGTTAACTAATGATTGCGTTTACTTACCGTCTTCAGGAGCCACTTTATATTCCTTATCTTCCAGCACTTCATAGTCAAATGCTAACAGGTCTATTGGAATAGTGTACTTTCTGGCATAGTTCTGCTGGGCACCTGTTAAGAACGCCTGCGTGAAGAAGAATCCTGAAATCCAGAAGACGGGTGGCATTCCATTTTCATACCACATCTGCAGCAGTGAAAGACAGATGAGGGAGCGGGGAAGCGTTGGATTTTTGTAGTATTTAGAAAACAACTTGTATGATAACTGCCAAAGTAATTTCTCCTTTCATGTATCCAGGGGTGACTCTTTTATTTCAGAAAGTGGTATTTTTTGCACTGCTCAGCAACAACTGAAACATTGCTGTGTTGATATCAACATTGTTTTTCTCCTAGAGCCAACACTAAGAAATTAACTCTCTCCCAGATGAAACCAGAACTCACACAAAGGTATATTTTGGTGTTCGTGATCTCATAGTCTTACTAGACGATGAACATCCGTTGTCTTCAGGTGATAGAGGTCACTAAGCCAGAGAACTGTGCTGAACATTGAGGTTACTTACTTACTTAAGGTCATTTTTGGGGATCTGTAATCTTACATGTGAAGGGCCCCGCTGCTTGTCATTAGCTTCATCCAACTTCTTTCTACTGAAAGTTATTATTTGACTTAAACATAAGAGATACCATGTTATAATGGTTTGCTGGTTGATTAGAAAAGGATCTCAACAGTATCCCCTAAAGTTCTAACTCAAACTTCAAGTAGTAGACTAGTTCTCTGCAGAGTAGCCCCACAGAGAAGGACCTGCGGGTCCTGATGGATGGCAAACTTAACACAAACCAGTAGTGTGCTCTTGCAGGAGGTTGTGGGTGCCCTGTCCCTGGAACTGTTTGAGGACTAGCTGAATGAGGCCTTGGGCAGCCTGGTCTAGTATTAAATGTGGAGGTTGTCAGCCCTGCCTGTGGTGGTGAGATTGGAGCTTGATTATCCTTGAGGTCCCTTCCAGCCCAGGCCATTTTGTGCGTCACTGTTGCCACAGAGATCAATGAGCATGTGACAAGGTCTGTAGTAAATTCACTTCAGAAGGCCAATTCTGGAATCTGTCATACAGTACTGCAGAGACACTGCAGTTTTCTGTTGTGCTGTCAGTACTGAAGAGTACAAAAGGGTTCTGTAAGAAAGGGTCCACAGAAACTAAGGGTAAAAGAGACTTAGAGATCGTTTACAGAAGCAAATATGCAGAGGCCGCTAGAAGAATGGGATAGTAACAAGCTAGGATTAGGACAGTGCAGGGGGGTGGAAGAGATAAAGATGAGAACAGCTCGAGGGCACCCGGCAAGGAGGTGATAAGATGTCCACAGAGCAAGTCAGAACTGCTTCTTGGAAATATCATGAATATGTATCTGAATTCCTGGAAAACTATTGATTATGCATTAGTTCTGCCTACATCCGTACCAAGCTTTTGTCCTGACAGTATGCAAGTTAGGAGGAGCTATACCCCTTGCACCCGGCGTCTGCACAGCATTCATTAAACATATCTGATTTTATAACTACTTTGTGGTTATAGAGTTTGATTCTGCAAGTCAACTTGGCACCCCAGATGGGACAACCTCTGTTCAGCTGCAGGACCGGCTGACAGGGGGGATGCCTTTGGCACATCTCAAGATGTCTTGCAAGGACTCCCTTCCTCACCTGATCACTGCAGGAACAGACAAGGACCATCCGTAGGCAGACCAGGTATGTGTATAGAAAGGGGGAACCCATAAGGCATGAGGAGACATCCGACACAGGGTATGAAGGAGCATGCCTGCTCTCTGCCCTGAGGTACGTGAGCTCACGGGTTAGGTTGCCAGCTGGGGTATGAAGGTTCTTAGGGGGAGTTCCTACGAAGGGGACCTGTAAGTTGTACACAAGGAAAGAGCAACAGCTTTCCCTTAGGTGATTGGTAACAGCGGATATTTTGCCAAATGATAATGTGGGTTCTCCTGGCAGTAGTAGTGGGAGTTGTAGGTTGTATTATTATCACCATCTGCTGTGAGTGTTCAGTGCCTTGTATCTAATCATTTCAGGTCAAGCTGACTTTCGGAAAAACCTTAAAGCTTGCAACCAATCGACTAATGTACTAGCATTATTAAGATTCCAGATAAAAGACATCATCAGCATTGTATATTATGTACAAACCATGGTTTTTGTTCTAGATGTCAGAGTGAGTGTGGTGTGAGCGAGACGTGGCACTGCTGCAGGGCGAGTGCAGAGTCCCGATCCACAGTTCCATCGTCTCGCAAGGGAAATGGCTGGAGACAGATGAAGCGAATGGCAACAATTATTGTTTGTCTGTCATGTTTCTTTGTTTAAGCATGTAAAGGGAATTCAATTTATGAACTGGGACAAAGAACCTGTAGAGGGATTCCCATTCCATTCAGGGAATGAGCGTCAACCCATTCATGTAGTACTGTGTTCAGATTGCAGGGAAGGTGGACAGGCTTCTGTGAGATTGAAAATTGTAAGTCTGGCTTTAACACAAACTGGGAAAAACAATGTTGCAGCCCCAGAAATTACAGAAATCTTAAATAAGATACTGTTGGGAGTATGGGTATCAGAGCTATCTGCAGAGTCAAATACAGCCCTAAATAGAAGTTAAGTTAAAAGCAAGAACCTGCCCAATCAAGGTCAAGCAGTGCCCTTTGAGGACATGCTACTGCATATCTGGGATAGGAGATTACAGCTGGACTTTGAACCTCAAGGACTGCCAGAAAAGAAGCCATCTGCCAAGCCCCTGAGCCACAAAGTGCCAAGGAACTCTGTACGTTCTCAGGAATGACAGGATGATGCCAACTGTGGATATACAGCTACAGACTGTTGGTAAAGTCCCTTTGTGAAATGAGTAAGAGATGGCCAGAGTAGTTGAGGGCAGTGGCTGTGCTAACGCTCAATATTTAGGAAGCCAGTAAAATTTATGCTAGGCCAAAGAATAACAGTTTTAATATCTCATACAGTGTCTACTGTATTGGAGGTGAAAGGAGAGCATTGGCTCTCACCCCACAGGTTCCTGGAATACCAGGCCATCATGGTAGAGCGGGATGATGCAAAAATAATTGTAACTAATATTGTCAACCCAGCATCTTTCTGTAGCGGAACTCCTGGAGAACCAGTGTTTCATAATTGCTTTGAATTAACTGAAGCAATGGGCTCTTGCTGTTCAGGCCTGAAAGACAAACCTGTAGAAGATGCAGAAGACACCCAGTTTACCACTGGAAGCAGTTTTGTGAGACAAGGAAACCAAAAGGCAGGATATGCAGTAACTGCTACTGACAGTAATCAAAGCACAACCATTACCTGTGTGGACTTTCCCTCAAAAGGCTGAAATAACTGCCTTGTCAAGAGCTTGAAATACATGAACAGATGCTAATTATGGATTTGGGATGCTACACACTCATAATACCATCAGAAAAGAGCAAGGATTGCTCACACACAAGGAAAAACAGTATGATGTAAATCTACCAAAGAGTGTGGCTATTATACATTGTAAAGGACATCGGAAAGGTAACCCTGTACAGGAAACTGAAAATAAGATGGTGAATCAGGTGGCAGAACAGGCAGTCAAAGAAGGCTTTGATTCCAGACGGTAAGCTGAAAGTTTCTGAACCTGAGTCAGAACCTGTAAAATATTCTAAAGAGGATAGGAATCTAATTAATGATTTAGAAGGGAAGAGAGCAAGCAGACAGATGGATACACACCCAGATGGACACATTGTTGTGCCCTTTAGTATTCTATGGAAATTGGTTCTGAGGGAGGATAAAAAAAAAATACTTGACAAACAGACATTACAAAGTATGATCCTAGTACCATGAACAGAGTACAAGTGGGCCTATTGGGAAAGGGAACCTTGCAGGGCAACAACGGCAAATTGATTTCTTGGAACTCCCAAGAAAAGTGGGGTATTGCTGTGTGTTGGTACTAACAGATACCTTTTTACAGTGACCAGAGGCATTCCCTTGTAGAACTAATTAGGCACATGGGGTAAACTAAAGTACTGTTACAGGAGGTTATTCCATGATGTTGGGGATCTACTTGATCCGTCCAGGAAAATGCACCGTCAAAAGTTAAACTCATAAGGAAAGGATGAGTCAGTTACTGATTTGCTTTATCTCAATGTACATGGGGTGGTGTCTGTGGCAAGTTGATATTGTGTGCTGTTACATTTCATATTTTGGTTGGACTAGTATTATGTTTTGTGTTGTTGGGGGTGGTAATGTTGTACCTCTATTTGTTTAGAAGTATGATTGTCACTTTTCTCCCTTCTATTTGGATCAACCTTATTTCCATATTTAGCAGTGGTTGCTATTAAGAAAAGCGATAACATTCTCATTAGTGGGCACAAATATCATAATGGAAGCAATATAATGAGCAGATGTCATTTGGGTAAAGGTTTCCGGTAGTTACATGGAGATGGGAGAGATAGAAAGTCAGTACAGATAAATTGGAAAGGACCTCGTCTAGGAGGTTACTTAGCACCTCGTAGGAGAGTCCATCCAAAACAACTCCCACCAGGGATAGTGAGAACTAGGTAAAGCCAGCATCAACATACAAGAACTGCTCAAAGTGTAAATAACCCATGGATGAGATATAATAAAGGATATCATAGCTTTGTGGGGGCCTTTATCCCAATCTTATGAGTAGCACCGCTCAAAAGAGCTATAGTAAATATCTCTCCCACTTTAGAAATAATTGAAAATGCAATGGCAGACACCTTACGGGCACTCCTAGAGAAAGTATCCTCTCTATCCATATTGGTATTACAAAACAGAGTGGCACTGGATTTGTTAACTGCAAAGGCAAAGACTGGGGCTTAGTTTGGATCATGTTAAGAAAGAATGAAATAATCTAGCAGCTAGAGGTTCTGCTAGATTAAAGAAGAGGGGGGAATTGAAGAGTAAGGAAGGGCTCTGTAAGAAAGGGTCCACAGAAACTAAGGGTAAAAGAGACTTAGAGATAGTTTACAGAAACAAATATGCAGAGGCCGCTAGAAGAATGGGATAGTAACAAGCTAGGATTAGGATTAGGACTATGTGGGAGTTGGAAGGGATGAAGATGAGGGTTTGAGAACAGCTCAAGGGCACCAGGCAAGGAAGTGATAAGATGTCCACAGAGCACGTCAGAACTAGTTCTGGGGCTATCACCCCTCCCACGGGGTCAGAAGTTTACAGCGAGGAAGACGATGAGCCTTCATTCCACAACTGCCAAGGAGGAGACCCCCACTGCTCACAGTGTACGCATGAGGGGGAGGGGCCATATGCTAATGGGTTCTCAGAAATATCAGGAATATGTCAGGATGTATAAGATGTAATGCTTCATTAGATGCTGCGATGAAATAGTGACTATACAAACCAGGTGCATAAATAAGCTGAACATTATATGCCAGTTATTCAGTTTAAATCACATGTGTGTTAGCTTACAGAAATGGCACCTGATATCGAATGACAAAAATTAGAAGCAGCATTGGAGAATTCTGCATAAATAGAATGTGCTTACCTGTAGGAACTTCAATCTACTTAGGAAATCATTCACGTAGCTGCCCAGAGGCTTGAGGCTAGGGTAGGACTTAATCATCCACAGTGCTGGAATTTTGCCTTTCAAAATGCTGCTTACAACTTCTTCCAGTTCAGCTGACATCACTACAAGCCCCTAAAACAAAGGGAAAGGAAGACAGCAGAATATGTCTTAAGAGCTTTGCTCCAACACATGTTACCAACTTGTAGGTGATTCAGGCAATGCAATGAAAAATATCAAATTTCATTTCAAGGTTGCACTGGTCTGAGACAGGAGTTAGTTATTGGACTTGGAAAAAAAGGGACGAAGGATGGGAGAAAGGAAAGAAGGAAGGTAGAGAGAGGGGATGGGAATGGGATGGGGAAGAGCCCATCTCACCTTGATTGCTTTCTGAATGTTCACACAGGAGTCACGTATTGTCTGCAGTAACTTGTTGAAGCGGCCCATCTCTTGCACAAGCACTGTATTCATGCTCTGAATATAAGTGGTGGGATATTTTCTCCTTGCTGCTTCAATGTCAAAGTCTGATGGCAGTTTACTCAGGATGTCACTAGTGACTTCATGGACAACATCATCTGTGGATTTTGCACTGCTACCAGATGTCCGAGACTGAACAGACAAAAGAGCAAGTTTGAATACTTGCAGTACAGAAAAATACAATTGTAAGAATCTTTTAAACAATCCCTTTCTAACATTTCTATTTCTAATTTAATTCCCCAAGAACTCCTTTGTATCTTTATTGCACGTTATTAACATACAAGTATTGCTGGTTTGTTTCTCAAGAGACTTACACCTGGCTTACCAACTGGTCTGATACTAGCCTATGATTGTGAATAATTGAAAGCAAGGGGGAGTGGAAGAAATGTAAAATGACTGCACCATCACAGAAGCTGTGTTTCCTTACAAACATAAGCAGGAAAAAGTGAAAAAATACAACCATTATCTTCTCAAGTGGAATAGCAATTTCAACTGAATGAATAGACAAAACAGGAAGGCACAGTCAACACTGAATTACAAGAATCTGAATGTACTGTAATGTGATTAGAGGAAGAGACTATTTAAGGTGTGACTTTTAGTCTTTTTACATACCTGAGTAAGTAGAATGTTGTCAAATAACAGTTGTGTTTCCGATTGATCCTTGGTAATATCAGCATTTGCATTCATTCCGAATATCTCCGGAGAAGGATTCAGCGGGAGCGTCTTTGTATATTCAATATAGCTTTGGTGCTGAAACAAGCAAAAAAGGGCGTTACACTTGAAAAGCAGAAGTGACCTTACAGCTCACAGCAGGCCACAAACTATTTCAAAATCACTGAAAACTCCTTGTGAACAGTACCTAAACTAAGATACTATATAAACAAATAGATGTAGACAGAAGCTGACTGCACCTCTCACATTTTTTCATTAGGCTATTTATTTTTCCAACAGAAGCTGCTTGTAATTCCAGTATTTTCAGATACTTACATCTCCTTCAGGAGGAACAAAGTAAAGGCCACTGGAATCAAATTTATAATCTCCGTTTGTTATGATTTCTGATGAAAAGAACGTGTTCAGAACACTACGGAGCGTACGGCGATCCCAGTCATCAGTGACTCTGCCACCGTAATTACATTCCCCAGTCATATAGCGAAGAGCGTCGTACGGTACGTCCTAGACAAAAAATGAACATTTGAGCCACAGCCTAGCACTTACCCTGACAGCCACGTTCGTCATGTTGTCATCTAATTCTAAGTCATCCAGAATTCTCTCAGGAAACTTTGGAAACTGTTATTTACCAAGGACAGGACACGCTTGGCACAAGCGTGAACTAATCTTCAGCTACTTTAGTAAGCCATCAAATCAACCACCATTTCTTCTTTAGAAGAATAGTAGTATTAAAAAAAAAAAAATCCCATGCCAATGCAAATGGAATTCCCTGGGTACAGGTTTCTGAAAACCTGACCCACAATGATCAGTATTTGTTTGGCTAAACGTTACTTGAAAATAATTATGTATGCTGTCAGGACAATAACTATACTATGTTCATAGTCTTCAAGACTGTCATGAACAAGAAACGTGTGTGTTTTCCAGCAAGCTTTGTGGCTTGTTCTGGTTTTCAGAACGTTTTCAAAAAAATACACTATTAAAATACTAAAGTTAGGAGCAGCTTAAACACAGTGGGGGATGGCGAGGAAAGAAATTATGGGGATAACAGATAAACTCTCATCAGAAATTCATGTGATAAGGATTGCGATCAAGAAAATCAGCTGGAAAATGTACGGAGCAACCTAGTAACTGTATGCAAAGCATTAGGACTTCAAGAAGACTACTTCCCTCCTTGCTACGCAATGTATTTGCTTCTAAGATACCATACGAGAGGATGTTCCGCACACATGCAGTTGACTGCCCTAAATCACCCACCTTCCATACATTGCTTGCTTGTTCTGTATCCCTTTACCTACTAACCATACGAATAACCAGAAATACACCAGGCTGACAGCTGTTTGACAATAGCACCCCTAGTCATAACTTGAAGGAGTTCTGGCTATAGTATTTTGCTTAGGATGCTGAAACACAAACAATCTTCACATATTGCTGGCAAAGTCCAGAGACTCTTGGACTAAGAACTGCTTGGCTCAGCAGATGAACAAGTAGTGAGCTGTGCTAAATTTACACAAACCAATCTCATGATTAATCTGCAGTACTCAGGAGTTCAGTAATATCCCTATGACTAAGTCACAGTTGATGCCTGTTTTAGAGTGATGATTCACAGCTCGCAATGGTATCTCTGAGAGCTGAAGCCACAGCATTTATCTAGATACAGAGTAAGATTCAGACAAAAAAGGCAATAACATAGAGCATACCCCGCTACATTCCACAAGGCAGAAACTCTAAATTGCAATCCGAAAGATTCCCATATGAATTATATACTCATCACAACACCCTAACCTCTTAAAACAAATGTCATTCATGCTGCTGTGAATAGATGTGCGCTGATCAGTCACAGGCCCCTACTAAACACTGCTGCCAAGAAAACACTCAGTTGCCTTGTTATATGCGCTCACTGCTCTAGGCAGTGCATGAGAAGCACATTTGGGGTGGTTGCTGTACCTCATACTGGTTGAGGAAGATGTGCAGCTGCTGCACACTGATGCGCAGATCTGTCTCATTGAACTCATATGGAATGTTCCAACCCAGCGGCCCAAACTTGCGCCTTTCTTGCACCAGTGCATGGAAGAAGCAGAGTCCATACAGCAATGTCTTGAACTCAGCCTAAAAACAAATACAATTGCATTACTAATTAATATATGCTTTAAGGAGTTTCATTGTTCCTCATGCCCTGCGCACAGCAGCACTCTTTCTGACTCGCTCAAACTCAGCAGCTCCTGCCTCACTAACACCCTAATGTCTGCGATTCAAGGGTAGCTATTTTTCCTTCTGGCATATGACAGCCATCAGCAGGAATTCATCACATTGTCTAACACGCTGCTTTGCAAATATTCTTTTAAACCACTGTGACACCACAAAGCAGTTTTATTTTTAAAGCTAGCCACCTGTGTGTATCTAAGATACATTCCATTCAGTCAACTATAAGACCTTGGAATTTTTTTTATTATTATTTATTCTACACACTGTTGTATTATAAAATGCTGTTCAGACAATGTTCTTGTGTTCTTTCTCAATAAAGACTTCAGGCCTTTAAGGAAACCTGCAGGTAGGAAGCTTAGGTTTGATTTGTTTGCAATTGAGAACATTTTTGCAAAGTATAAGATCTCATTAAAAAGAACTGTGCTATCGTAGAAAAATAACATCAAATATTTTTCAGTCAAATAAGCTTGCACACAGAAATCTAACCATGA
>PPHD01003277.1:0-32089 GCA_002909625.1 Bambusicola thoracicus | reverse complement strand
TTGGGTTTTTCTTTGGAAAAATATAATCTAGATCTGAAAAACTCAATTAAGGTGACTACATCATTTTTCTTCAGTCAGGTAAGGTGCAAGATTAATTTTAAGTATAAAGAGAAATGTTTCTAATTGGTATAGTTTGTGCCAGGTTTTTTGTTTGTTTGTTTCTTGCATTCTGTGTGGGATAACCTGATGATCAAGTATGGTTGGCTTTACTTATTCTGTCTGCTTCATTCTTTTTCCTTCCTGTTTTCTTCTTGTGACTCTCAGAACTGAAGCCCATTATTATAACTGTGAATGTTCCATTTTAAATATAATTGTATATCATTCTGTTTTATTTTTAAGTTTATCATTCATTAGTCTTAAGTGAAACTTAAGTACCTGTCCATTGCCAGTTTATGTGGTGTCCACAGCTTTTATGGTCATAAAGATGAATGGCTTTGAGGGTGCTCTTTCAATCTGAAATTGGATATTTTGCAAACTGATTATGTAGCAGAAGTCCTTGAGGGTAACAGGTGGTGTCCTCTGCTTTTTTTCTCCTCCCCCCAGGTACCTTCATTCAAATAACATAGTTGTTGTACCTGAAGGTAAGTAATCTACCAGCTCACAATAAGTGGCAGGAATCATAAAATATTCATTTTTCTTCTTTGAAGAGACCTATCTTTTTCCTTATTTTTCCATAAAACATTAAAGACTTTGATACAAAACATACCAGTATAGCTCTTAGTTGATAATATTCTTGTTTACATTATATTAAATTCTTGTAATAAACTCTCAAATGCATCTGAATGCTATTTGCTTCAATTCTAATAGAAGAAACTGGAATAGCTAAATGGCACTCATCTAGAGAAACAAAAGTCCGGAGTGTCTTTTGCTCTGAGCTGGTTACCACACAGAATACTCTGTTGGTTTATGTCATGACACTTTGGAAGCCTAGAATATCAAGAATTTGTATTAGTCTTCTGTGCATTAAATGTAGAGTTCTATGTCCAACTTCAGTAAAGTACTTTAAGCTCCTCTGGTATGTATAGATTGGATAGATGCAAAGGAATGAAAAAAAAATTCAGAGCAGATTGATCTGAGGAAAATCTAGAAATGGAAGTATCGTGTGCATCACTTTTGTTTTCCTCCCAATCTCACCACCAGCAATACAGTTTTTTAGATGCGCATTTTCATCAGCTATGTCATTCAGTTGTCAGACCAACTTTAATGCATCAAAATCTGCTGATACTTAGGTGTAAGGTACCGTGGCTTTTTATCCCCTTGTAGTCCCATTAAGATTTTAACGTTACTGTTGGGTCACGTTAATGTTTTAATCTGTTCTCTCGCAAGCCATTGGCTCCCTCGTTAAACTGCAGTTTCTGGACCTAAGTGATAATGCCCTTGAAATTGTGTGTCCAGAGATCGGTCGCCTGAGATCTTTACGTCATCTTCGTTTGGCTAACAACCAGCTGAAATATCTACCTGCAGGTAAGTACAAATGAAGTATTAAAACAATGGCAAAATCCATTTGAAGTTCTTTGGCACGGCGGTTTGTTCTAGGTTTACTCAGATCTTAGAGATGAAGCATGGCACAACTTGTATGTAAAGATGAGGTAGGGACTACCATTGCACTGTACTGTACCTAATAGACATAAAAAATAATAATCTCTGCAATGTTGATGTGAGGTGGAGGAAAATAATGAAAAATATTTCTGAAGAGGAAAATAAAGCATTTATGTAACAGCTGTTGCCATTGTAACGAGAAAGTCTTGAAGTTGCTCAAGAAGACACAAAATGCTGATGACAAATGTCATTATGATAAAGTGTTTCTTTGGATTTAACTGAGTATAAAGTATTCCAGTCCTCCTTCTATCTTTTAGCCAAACAGCCTCATACTTTTTCAGAAAAGACACGTGTCCAGTAGCTTTGCCTATGGCAGTTCTACCTCAGTGTGACAGTAGATAACAAATGTTGGTCTTACTGGCTAATAACAAAAAAGCAAAATTTATTCCAAGTAAATGTGACACAGAGTCAGAAAAAGTTGGCCATAGGCAAATTTTGAATGTTTTTTTTTTGTTTTCCAAGTACTTTGATAAGCAGAAATAACTGATTTCTCTTCTTCCATCTTCATTCTATCTGTCCAGATCAGATGACAGTAATTTTTGATTTTTTTTTCACTGTTTCATTTTTTTCATCTTGCTATGGGGTATTTGCCTTTTCTGTATCTGTATTTCTTATCTGTAGAGAAGATAAAATATAAGGTCAGCATTTGCAAAAAAAAAAAAAAAAAAAAACACACACACACAAAAAAACCTGGTGTAACTTAGACTAACAGGATTAGCTTTTGGCTCTAACTTGAACTAAATTTTCAGCGTGACTTTCATGTGTTTTTGAGTTCATGTGGCTTATTTGCAAGAGATATACTGCAATTGTTCTTTGAAGTCTTGGTTGCAGAAATCTAGGTAGTCCTCTCCTTGTACTTTTCTAGGCATAGTAGGCTTTGTAGAGCCAGTCAAAGAATGATTATGATTAGAAAGGAAAAATAAATTGACTTTGTAAATGCTCTGGAATGAAATTAGATAAACCTGTTAAACATTATGACCTAAGGCCAGTAAAATTTCCATCAATTTTAAGATGTCCTACATTCAAGAGAAAGGAGTGTTTTGAATGTGCTTTATGTTCCTCAAAGATAATTTACCTTATGGTGCTGTACCATGAAAGAAAGACTTGTTCAAAGGGAAAGTGACACATTTGCTTCAAAACTTCACACATTAACTTAAAAAGGTTCCAAGAAAAGACTACTTTCAAAAGGATAATTTACATTACTGAAGAGCTGATTTTGAGTCTACCACATTTGGAGGTGGTATCAGCGGCATGTAAAAGCTTCATTTAATTTGTTCTGAAGTTTACAAAATTTTGTACTGAGCGTCATCAGAAAGTAATTTTCATTTTGAGTGTATGAAAATTTTGTATGTTTAGAAACAATACTACTGTTGCTAATTTTACGTTGGAGAACACTTTGACGTCTGTTCTTTGTTTCTGTGATAGAGTACCATCAGTGTATACACATGTCATTACTGCTATCATTTCTAATCCTGTCTGTTCAGATGGTGTCAGTGTCATCATGGTTGGATGTCACACAGCAGGAGTGTTACCAGTCCAAGCAAGATTTATCTTTCACTTACACTGGAGAATGTGCCCAGCTAATCTACTGCATTGAGTGTTTCTAAATGTAACATTTCCTGAAGAGTGCTTTCAAGCACATTTTCTTAGGTTTACATTGTCAAACAGTGAAGATTTTAAAGATCTCTTCTACTTAAATTGGAATATACCATTAATATTGAACAATTGACAAAATAGAGCAAAGTAGTAGGTCTTGATAAGTTGTTTTATTCTCACATTGGTAGTATGAATTTTCATACAAGAGTGTTAAATAGCATTCTCTCAGGAAAACAAGCAAAGTTAATAAAACAAAGCTAGGGTGAGGTATGATTTCACTGCAGTATGTTGTTGTACTGGGTTGTTGTTAACTGCTTTCTTTAGAGCAGATACTGCATTGCAACATGTTGCTAGGGAAAGACAAACCTTAATTTCTCTTACTTTGTAAAATAAGTTATCGTTTAAGATAGTTTCGCTTCTACAAATGCAGTTTGTGCTGAATGTAGAAAGCTGCTTTAAAGACATGATTTTCAGGTAAAGGTGGTGGTCATTTGCAGAAGCAACTTCTCAAAACTGGTAATGATCATTTTACCTCAAACTTTATCCTACACAGATACCACACAAATGGCAGTGAACTGTTTATCATAGTAGGGATCCAATTAAGAAAGGTTGATTACTATTCACCTTGTGTAACCAACCTGCAGCATAATGATGTCATCACATAAAAAGCTTACTTCAGAGTTGCTGACCTGTCATTCCTCTTCTTTCCCTTCCCAATGTTTGGTGCTCTAAGCACTCTCAGTCTTTGTTGAAACTGTATGGGTATTTGTAGCAACTTATTGAGGGTACAATAAATCTTTTTATTATCACCGTCTCATATTCATATAGTTAATATCTCATATTCATATAGTTAATGTTGCTTTTCTATTGGACTTTATATTTTTAAGGATGACTCCGTTTTATCATCTTTAGTTCTGATTAAGAATTGAAAGAAAAAATGAATAGCATGTGGTGTTTAATTATCTGTTTTCACTGAGATTGTTCCACAGTTTTGCTATTAACGCTCGTTAGTATTTTAATGTTGCCTTACAGAAATTCAGCATAGCTTTTATCTTTAAATATTTGAATCAGTATGTTAAATGAAGTCTTATAAAGATATTTGTTTTCAGTATGATTGTAGATCTTTTTCAGACTCTAATAAAAGATTGAACACGTGCTACTGTTTACCTTCAGTGTGATGGGCAGTAAGGTTTTAGTGTTTACGTATTTGTTCACATGAAGTTTGTGAGAATTGAGCAACTGGAAGACCTCTCTCCTGTTTCAGGTTTAGTCATGTCTGCCTGAGTAGGTTTGAGAATTTGTCTTGAGAAGATGTGAGCGAGAATGACGAAAAAATGTGCTGGCTATATGGAAGGTGTAGTTTCCTAAAAACAAACAAAATAATATCAGACCGTATTGGACTGATGAGGGGAAAAAGGGCAGTAGTTGAAGCATGGATATTATATTTCTTGGAGATTAGAAATTGCTTTGTGGGCCGTAGCGTTCTTGTAGTGTAAATAATAATCCTACCTTTGTGCTTAGCAAACACTGTGAAGTCAGCGTCACCTGTTGATAACTTCATGCACTTTGGCCTCTGAGCACATTGTTTTGGTGGTTGGCTGCAATTAAACAGTGTGACTTCCCTCATGCATCTTGACAGCTTTGAAAGGTGGCTGAGCTAGGTTTGGTGAGAAGCAAATGAAAAAATTGTCCAGAATAAGCACACTGAAATGGAACACGAAATAGCTAGAAGAAAATGCTTTGTGACATTCTGCTGAAGTCATGCTTTGTATCTTCTTTGGTAAGGTTACCAAATGGACCTGCTTTCGTCTAATGTGGAGTCAGATTATCTGAATTGTGGTATTAAAAAAATATTAACTGAAGGACTGTTTGAGATGAGCTGCTTAAAAGAGCTGCAACTAAGTGTAAAGAAATGAACATGGTGAGAATTTTAATATTTATAAGAGTTCTCCTTGGTGCCTTTTTTCATTGAACTGTACAGCATTCATTTTGTTTTGCAAATGGCAGACCTTGTGTCTTTTGTCCCTAACAACGTATCGGTTCCTTTAGTTGACACTGGAAAATGTAGTTCTTAAACGTCGCACTTTCTACTATTTAACTGCACCACTTAAATCCTTCAAATTCTCGAGGACCATTTAGAAATACTACTGGGAATATTGTTTTGAAAAATCTTAGCTGTAGCATAAGTGAAAGATGGAGCGTGTTATTATAGTAACTCTATTTTAAGAAATTTCTCCTTACTCAGGGAGTTGATGCGTCGTTTTAATGTAGGATTTTAGTTAGGTCTATTTGAATGGGTTGTCTGAAGTAAATTTTCTGACTCTTCTTACTTAAAAGTGACTGCTTAGAAACTTTCAGAAAGTTCCTTTTCTCTGACACTCATAACGTATGTGGTGCGTCAACTCTCTTCATAGTTGAGAAATTAGATTTTTCTTTCTCTATAAGAATGACTGTATCTACCGTACTTGCAAGTGAGAAAAAAAAAAAAAAAAAAAGAAATCAATGGGCTGTACGGGAGAAATGATTCTTCAGAAGGGAGTCCTGAAGCTAAAGCTGTCTCAGTTTTGTTCTGTTATCATATAGACTTGCTTTTACTTTAGCCTCAAAGTTTTGTTGTGATGATTTTTCATCTTCTTGGTGCTGTAGTAAGTTAATGCATGTTTGAACAACAGATGACTGAAAAGAAGGTGGGTTATACTCAGATGGACTAATGTTTTGTGTTTGACAAGGATTAGGCTTGTGCTGCACACTGCTTGACAAATACTTCTCCTTAGAAATGGCAAGTTGTAGCATCTTGTTCAAAGATTTAATTAAAAATGAGGTTATGTTTACTCAGCACATGCTGGAGTTAATTATAGATAGACTAAAATGAAAGGCTTCATGTTTTGCCAAGTCAAGAGCAAAAGCTTAAGTAATTATACAAAGAATAGGGTATGGTTTATGATCCCAGCACATCTTTAGGCGAAATTCCCATGAAGATGGAAGTGTGTGTGTGTGTGTGTGTACGTGGATATATAGTAGCAGTTGTCTTTATACGGGCTAGACCAAGTTTCCCTTTGTGTTTGTTGTCAGAAACAGTTCTTAAATGCTCTGAGTTGAGTGCGTTGATCAGGCAAAATAAATAAAATACTGTTGAATAATAGCGAATTGTCTGTAATTCATGTGATGCTGTTTGTTTGATCTGTGAAGCAAAAGTACAGGTGAGTGGCGTGTGTGAGCAGTGGTGGCAGCAGAAGAGGTATGGATCTCTGCAGCACTCAAATTCAGGTTTACCAAATACTACCCTGTCTTTCCCATGTAATGAGAGGGGGTTTCCATTTCTAATTAGTGTTTGTGTTCTCTTGAGACCTCTGCATGCTGCATTCGCTTGTTGCCGTTTTGCTTCATTTAGGTTGAATCCAAAGGACAGTTTATTCATATACCTTTAGTGTTTTAGAAGTGCCAATTGCAATGATATTTAGGAGAGCTTAATGACATGCATGCTCTTCATTTCATTTCTGTTCAAATCTTTGTTCTTTTTAAGGCAAGTTGTTATAGAAATAGTCAGTTTAAGCCCCATTATAATACATTTGTAGACTAAAAAAAAAAAAGACTTCAGAGCATTTGAGAGAGATTCTGTGAAGCTGATAAGGGAGTGTTATCATCTTTTACAGACAGAAAAGTGTTTTAACAGAAGTGATTTGCTTCAGGCCACAGCAGGAGCCAGTGTTAACCAGAAATAGAACTTGGGTGTTTCCATTCCATTTGTTGAGACCACACCTTTATGAGGTTAGTCTTGTTTAATATTGGGGAGGACTGAGCTTTCCTACCTGTTATTAGGAAATGAATAATTATCTCTCCATAATTAATAATCCTCTGAGTTAATAAGAAATTAATAGTGGTAAGATAAGTGAGGTTTCTATAACTGAAATACCTTGTGTTTCTGGGAGACTGGAAGAGTTCATGGAGCACAACTTCAAAAAAATATAATTTTTACAGTATCATTTTCCCTTGCGTAGGTAACTTCAGTTTTAATGCCAAGGAGGGTTAAATCAAACTACAATTAATTACTGCTCTGCCTATTTATAAAAATAACCCTAGGAATGTTAATTGATAAATGCAAAGCAAAACAGACTTAGCAATATGCTTTGCTAATTGGGGGCAAGGGAAGCTTTGAGATGTGAAAACTGTATATTCATTTTTCTCTTTTTTTAAGGTCACTATAAAATACAACATCTGTATTTACTATTCATACCAATATTTCTCTGGTAAAGACTTCCTGAATACTCAACTTAGCAATTCTGAATAGAGTTCAATATAAGGTATTTCAGTAAATCTTAATTAAGAAGTTATGTTTACATGCCTTCCCCTACTTCTGTTTTCGCAGTAGATTTCCACTGATCGGGGCTGCAGCATGCCAGCAATTCTATTCTTTTTCTGGATCTTGGCATTAAAATATGCAGTCTAACTTAATTTTTAAATGTGTTTTTCATATTTTTATTTGGAAACCTCAAGACGGGCTGGTAGGGGTGCTGGGAGGGGAAGGTGGAGGAAAAAATACATTTGTACTTTGTGGGTCTTTTCCTGCTATCTATCCCTTCTGCTTTTATTACAGAAGCTAGGTTATGTTGATACTTCTTAATGCTCAATTTTTTTTTTATGATTGTGTCTTTAAAAGCCAGGGCACAAACTGATGCAGACTGTTCTTTTTTCAGAGTTGGCGTAACCTTGGTCCACTCTGCTTTCCTAATTTAGTAACATGTATGCACGATGGGACAGGTTTGGTACGCCAGGCTCCAGTCCAGGAGTGTGGTGTTTTTAAGTAAATGGACTTGTGGGGATTTGAGGAAAACATAGATTAGGTTACATGAGCTTTGCACTCAGTAAGTCTGTGACTATTTAAAGGAGCATGAACTCTTAAATACAAATCCCTCAATTCTTGTCATAAGAAAATTGTTTTTCCTGAAGTACATAGATGTCTTTTAAATTTAAAATGAAACAAAAGCTTGTTTTCTTAACGTATACAGTTTTACTCAGTAAACTGAGTCCTGCAATAAATTATTAAGAAGAGCAGCTTACTAACTGAAATTAATATTAGCTCTTATGGTGAACAACCAAAAAATTGTTCTTTACCCAAGTCAATGTGAGACTTACCAACACTCGCCTTTCACTGTGTTTTTTAACATCAGAGTCAGTAAGGTTTTAGTAATGCTGCGTTAGTGGAAGCACAGTGAAAATATCTTACAGTAACCTTAAGGCATTCTTTGGCTTTCTAGCAGAACATTTGTAAATGTTTTGATTTTGTGTAAGCTGCTGTACAGCTCTGTCCTGACAGTCTGTGAGAATGACATTTTTTCTGTAAGAGAAAGTTCCCCTCGAAAATTATAGGAGAGGATTATCTTGGAAGAATTGAACAAAATGGCCTTGTGGATGGTTACTGTTACTGGACTTCATGACCTAAACAGAGGTGACCAAAGCACAGGGTGGTGTATTGTACAAGTGCTGTTCCTTAACAGATTAGCTTTCATGCATGTCCAAACACAGTGGTGCCTATTTAATTAAAGGATGTTGGTGGTGTGAGATTTTATAACAGAGTCTGCATTGCTCAAATATTTGGATTGGTTTAAATTCTCAGGAGGACTGCGAGTGCCTCAGAGTGCTTTAAATTTATAGGGAGGGAAGTGAAGACAGAAGAAAAAAATGTTATATTAAATTCCTGGAAATTTTTACCAACTGAAGCTTTTCTATGTACCCTAACCTGGATAATGTGTCAGAATGAGTCATATGTGTATACCAACCTGTTCACTATTCTGTTTGTCTGCTTGCCCCTTCTTACAGTTACTTTTTTTCCCATAATTCTGTGTCACTTCCCCTCACTGAGAGTCTTTTGAAAGCCTTTTTGTTAGTATCATACAACAATTTTTAGTATACCATGGAAGGTTTATAACATCAGTGGATGCTGGTAGCAAAAGTAGTAGTACAAATATACGGTCAGAAAAATTCTAGAACTTTGTTTTCAGTTTTATGTATTCCAGTGCAGGTTTTTTGTTCTACCTCTTCTTCCAGATAGGCTTCTATTGGTGTACTGGGACTGAAGTATTTCCTGTAACTGCAGCAGAAATGACGTTAGAGCCAAATAAATAAATAAATAATGGTTTCAACAATGGCCTGTGGTATTCCTCATCACAGTGTTGCACAGTAGGTTGTCAAAAACGTATGTGTTTGGTGCGTATGTGTTGTAACTCATTAATCAGGAAACTAATAGGAAGCAGCTGGAAGAAGCCATAATTTTAACATTGAAATTGTGTATTCAAATATTACTTAGCATATTCGGCTTATTGGGCTAGCAAATTTAACTTAATTTGCTATTGTAATTTAGCTCAATGACTGGAAAAACCATTTGGAAATGAAGATATTTTAATTAGTGTGTTTTTTTTAGTTGTTAAAAAGAAAAAAAAATGATATTACTCAGTACATTTGATTTCCAAATGCCTTCAGTTTTATGAAATGTGGTCCTTAAAACAACTGTGGTCATTATGTATCTGGAAAAGTGATCAAGGAGAAACTGAAATTGCTGTCATGGCTTCATGCCGGTAGTTTGGAGTCTCGAGTCCTTGTAAGGTAAAAGCATAGAGACCGGGAACCTAGCAAGTGTTTGAGCTTTCTAACACTAGTTTGGCAATATTTGTTGCATTAATATTTGAGCAACAATGTTGCTCGAAGTGTGTAACTTGTTACTGATTTCAACTTCTTTTTTTTGCACCTGTTAGCAAGGTGATGAGGAGTTGGGTTTCATCACTCTTTTTTTCTTAGGTCCCTACATCGTTTTTGATGATCCTTCGATTTGGAAACTCTACCTAGTTGACTGTATTTAAGGTGTGAATGGTGTTCTTATATAATTACTCAGTTGATAGAGAGATCCAAGAGCATCTGATTGTAGGGTTCAGTACCTCAGCATTTCAGACCCATGTTCATTTCATTTAAATTCTTCATATGATCTGGGCAGAGGGTGATTTGACCTGTAAAGGTTCCCATCTTTGATTGTTCTTATTGATTACAGAGCCTTAGTGAAAGTTACGGTCTCACCACATATCTGGAAAGAGACATCTCTCAAAATGACACCACTTGAGTTTTAATTTTTAAAATAATTGTTTATTATTTCCATGGTAGAACAAATGTGTTTTTAGAAGGCAAGAATATCTCAGTGGAAGGCTGCCTGTGACCTGATGTTGCCCAGTCTGTTTTCAGTTTTGATTTCTAATGAGCATCAGTATCCCGTGTGTCTGTGTAGGTGTGTGTATACAAGGTGTATGTATGTATACATGATTGTAGTGTTTTGAAATGAACTAGTTCAGACTAAGAAAGGTCCATCTGTTGCCACTTGCTCTTTACTATTCTGTGAGATCATTGTGAAAGTTACCATGTGTCAGACTTGCAGAATCTGGTCTCACCAGTTCCATGCCTCCTACCGCCAAACCGTGCCTTTCCTTCTCTGAAAAGAAGTTTGTAGGAAACCTGGAGAGGTGTAGGTGAAATCAAGACGGAGGAGAGAAAAGGCAATCTAATTATTACCAGTGATACTCTTGAGCCTGTTGTGTTTCTAGCTTTGTAGTACTCCACTTGTGAAAATCAAAATCTTTGCAGGAGCACGTATGTTTTCTAAGCCCTGGGCCATGGGCTTTCCCCCTGGTAGCCGTCCCCCTTAAGGGCTTTTTTAGGTAGGAGATGAAGGAATTGTGCCAAGATTAATGAGTTTGAATGCTGCTTCTAATGTTGGTGTACTTGGACGATATGTGCATTCCGGAGAGGCTGTGAGCAGACTGTGCTGGATTCTATTGTTACGAGATTTGATTCTGCCTCTTGAATCCTGGCTTATGCTTCTGTTGAGCAGCCGTTGGTTTCTCAAGTCACTGTAAGCATTGTTTTGCCAGGGGTTTTCCTCCTGTCTGTGGGGGGTGGACTGGGGATTTGAAGATGCTGAGAATGCTTTAAGTAGTTGTTGCAAGCATTGATTTCAGGCATAAAACTTTACAGAGATAGCAGAGACTTTATAACTGTAGAAGTGCTGTAGTTACGTTGCACATTTTTAAGCCTTTTAATCAAAAAAAAAAAAAGCCTGAAGTAGAAATCATTTAAGCATTTCATTAAGCAAAATCACATTTTTTCTAGTAAATTCAGATTTCTTAGTAAATCGTTAAAATACAGATTAAAAAATGTCCCTCTGTCACACATGCACGATACCTCCAAACTTTGCTTAAAGTCTACCAGTTACATATCATATGTAAAATACTAACTGACAAAGGATTTAAAGTATTGATTTTAATACAGAGGTGACCTGTCTTTAGGTGATACTGAAATCAGTAATGGGACAATAGGGAAATTCTCCTACCACATGCAAATAGTTCATACAGTGATGTATTAAATCATCTTTGCAGAAGAAATGATAACCCTGATTTTTCTTGGGTAAATGAGATCAGAGCCATGGTGGAATTAATCTACCCAACTCTACTCTCCACTTATACCATCACTGAGCTTCCACTTCAGAATGGAAGGCTTCTGAAAGTCTCTTGTCCTTTGAGTATGCTCCCAATGACATGCTGAGCCAGAGGCTACAAGACAGAAGTAGGAAGTTCATACAGCAATATATAACTTTAAAGAACATTAAGTTGTCATTACTGCTTTGATCAGTGATAGAGTATACTTTGATAAAACTCAGATCTAAGGGCTTCAGGCTGTACCATCAAAACAATGCATTCTGTTCCTTTTAGTTTTGAAAATGTGTTTCTACAGTCTTTTTAAGAAGTAGGATATGTCTGTGAGAACTGATTAAACCTGGCACACAGACCTAAATAATGAAGGTCAAATAGAATTATTTGTTGTGGGCTTTGTGTGTGTGTGTGTTTTGATTGTTTGAAAGCTTGGATTCAAAGTTTATGGAGAGAACTCATGATGAAAGTTGCAGAGAGCAGGAAAAAATAACTTTGAAAATAGTCAGGGTTGTATTTGAATTCTGTCAATATTTGATTGTGTGAAGTTATTGGCTATATAGCAGTGAAAGTGGAGAAGTGGAGGTTCTTCAGTTTTTGTTGGTCAGTTCAATTCCATTGGAGTTGAACCGCAGATGTAGGAAAGCAGGAGTTAGATTTGCAGTTATGTCAGCCAGTGTTGCAGTGTTGCATTGGCTGTTTGAAGGTATTGTTTGTATAGATGTTTGAAAGACAAAAACGATCATAACTAATGGTTCCTTTAACTTCATGTATTACCAGTGTGGACCCAAAAGCTCTACAGATCACTGACAGCTCTGGCAAATTTTCTCCTAGCCTCAAATTCTTGGCGGCAGCTCAGAGAGTCTTCATAACTGAGGTGACACGGTACTTTGTTGCTTAGCTGGCTGCTTTCCTGTGCAACTGTCTTCAGTACTGATGAAAATGAATGTAGACATCATTCAGTTTATTTTGATAGGATGATTTGATCTATGTTAAAGATAATGTCTTTTTTGAGTTTTCGTGCTTTAAAAAAAAAAAGTAAAATAATAAGAAATTGTTAGGATTTTTCAAATTCTTTCTTACCTAAGAAAAGAACTTCTTTATAATTAAATGTGCAAGTTAGTGTCACATTTTCAAGTTGTTACTTCCTTCTCTTTGAAGCTTCTTCTTTCAACTGCTGAATATCCTGTGAGAGCACAGCAAATCCTCTTCTGTGGAATTTGTTACAGGGGCTTCTCCATGTTAGGCCTGGCAACAGTCATATTCAGAGCAGTATACCTTAGGGCTATCACGAGGTGGATTCTCTTTCTTGTGCAATGCACACATTGGTTTCTCCTTGTGAGAGGAAGAATGTGGGACTTGCAGTAGATCTGTTACTTTTGAGTGTCTATTGCTGCAAAAATAGCTTATTAGAGAGAGTCAACATATTCAAAGAAATCAATCTGGAGTTGAGTGGACATATAGTGCCGAATACCAGACTTTAAGTAAAGGAGTTTCAGAGGAAGTGAGTTCATAACTCATCTGTCAGCACTGAATTCTTCTGCTGATGATTCTGATAGTAAAGATCTGACTTCATCGATTGCCTGCTTAAAGACACGTGATGTATGTGAAGTTCATATCTGAAACTTCGTAACAGATGCTCTTAAAAATAGTTCTAAAAGACTTCCTTTTAGATATGTTACCCAAAGGCAAAACTGAACTTAAAGGGGATTTTAAGGTGGTCAGGGCCTGTCTCATAAACGTTTCCATTGGCTGTTCACATGGCTGAAAACAGATGTGTATGGACAAGGCTGAGACTAAAACTCCCAATGTTTTGAGAGCTGGATGTGTGCTGAGAAGGACGTGTTTCATATATGAATGGTGTATTTCTGTAATAAGAAAACTAATATGGACAATATGTTCAATAGCATTAGTGAGATTTTCAGAAAACCTCAGCTTTGCACGGATACTAAACTGTGTGTCTTCTTCTGTGAGATTTTTTTCATCACTTTGTAAATGTGTGGGAAAAGGGCATGTAACACTGCTTTGCGAATTCCAGGTTTGCATTAGAAATGGCAGGGTACTACACTGCCAAACAGCTCCGTGTTCTGCTGCGCTGACTTTAGTACAGGAGGGTCTTAAGCAAAGACCAAGTAAGCCAAGCAAGCTAGAACAGCTTTTCTGTGTGGTTATGCCAGTGCTTACTGTCCTTACCAACACGATTCATAAATAAATTCATGGTGGAAAACCTGCACTTAATTGTATCATTTACCACCATAAGATGATTGGTAGAAGTTAAACTGCATGCAACTGCTGTGACAGGCATCTGCTGTGACAGGCATATGGTTGCAGACTTGCTTATGGAATGCGGGAGTTGTTAGTTCACACATCCTATTCAGCTATTTAGTTAGGAGGTAATTTTTAGTAAACCGAACTTTTAAATAATGTGCTACTGGTATTCTGTGTAAAACCTTTTGGTTATCTGAAAAAACTGATTTCTTGCTGTTGTAGGGAATTAACATTTGTGACCAAAGAAAATAGCTCTCGACTCTGCATTTTGTAACTTTATAGGGTTGGATGCTGAAAGCTAACGTTTTTTTTCCCTTAAATTCTTAGTCTCAAAGTCTGTGCAAACTAAAGCTGTCTGTGAATGTACTTCTGTCTCTTTGGTCCCCCCCCCTTTTTTTTTTTAACTTGCCCTGAGCTGCATACAATGATTAGCTATATTAACGGGTAGTTGACTTTATGTGTGCATTAAGCAAATGTAATTCACTAGTAGGGCATGAGTGCTCAGAGAGACTTGGTGAACAAAATCATTCAGTCTTTGAAAGTGAACTAAAAGAAATTGTTAGTGCTGTGCAAAAGAAGAATTTTAGATTGTGTAGATTTTCATTTTGATCTTGCTGGCCACATGCAATATTATTTTACATCTACCATTGTGAGAAATTCAAATCAAAACTACTTACGACCGATATCTTTGTTTTTACTCAGCTGGTCTATTAAACAAATGAAGGCGAAATAAAATGCATCATTTACTGACAGTAAATGTAAATGCTAAAAGCCTATAAGGAGAGTGTGTGGAATCAGAGGTATTACATGAGATTAACTTTCCTGTGGTTCATGTCACACATGCAGAGTTTGATACCTGTGTTTCAGTTACCTTAATTTTATTGCTGTGGTATTTGAAATAAAGGGCCGTGTTTAACTTAGCATTGTGCAAATCTGAATTAAATTGTCATTCATTATTGAAAGCTTTGATGCAGAACAACAGCAAGTATACTCAGGTTGGTAATTATTTAATGTTTGTCTGCTTTATGGACTAGGACTGCTTATTTGTTTATCTAAGAGAATGAAATTCAGCATGGCCAAGTGCAGGGTTATTTGGAGCATAATTGGAAGCCTTGTCTATCTCATGCTGGTCTGAAATACTAAGCAGTGGTATTGTCCACTGATTGAGATAAGGCTTGCAGTTTCTTACAGCACTTTGAAAATGGGGACATGCCTGTAGTAGTTTTAGTTGAAGTCTGATGTTGTCTTCTTTGACAACAGTCTCGGTTAGAAATTGTTAGTAGTTGCCTCATCATTAGAGCAGCCTACTGAGTGGCCTTGCTGATGCAGATGTGGGCACAAACCTGCTGGGAAAGTAAGGAGGAGCTGGAGAGCCTCCTGTTACTGCTACCAGGAAAGGGCATCAGGATCCGTAGCTTTCATTTAAGGAAGTTTCACCTATACTGTAACAGGAGTATTTCCTTTGAATATTCAGACAGTCACTCCCCTGTAATTACTGTTGCAGTGTGTAGTAACTGCTGGCCTGTTGAAGTTCCTGCCATGAAGTGGACTCAAGAACTTTGGTTTTCATAGGAGTTCAGTGAAGGCTATCCCATTCATTAGCATTGCTTTGAAAAACTAATCTGGTGACTCCACTGCTGTAGATGTGGTTCCAAACTAAAGAATTTCCTTCTGTTCTTCTCGTTTCCCTTCTACCAATCAAATCTGTAGTTGGTCATCTGTCTCAGTAACAGAAAAAAGCTTCAGGAAAGATGCTCCTTAGATATCTGCCATAAGTGGGCATAATTTGGCTTTACATGCTGTAGTAGTTTTCCACTGAAAGATGAAAATCTAACCTGGGCCTGTAGCTTTTGTTATGTGTTTAGTTATTTCCCGGAGAAGCATGATGGAAAAATCACAACCCTAAGAAAAGAAACAAAGATGTGCCCTTTTCCAGGTGGTTGAGAACAGCTGACAGCAACAGTTGAAGCAGATAGGTCTTTGCTTGGATCAAGTACACACTGAAGTAGTAATGGCTTAGGAGCACATAAGTACTGAGCTACATTTGTCAGAGAGACCAGTCTGTTGTCTTGAATTTTTTCCTCTGAAGCAGAAAGGAAAAAGCTGTCCTGGAACTTAGAGCTCGGGTTGGTCTGTTCTGTGTGGCTTCCTGAGCTATCCTTAATCACTTCCTTAGGAAGCTCATTTGTTTACCTTGTTTGTAAGAGATGATTGGTTTGTTGCACATAATCTAAGCTCTCTCTTGTTAGTCAGCATCTCAGTTCAAAGCATTGGCTCTTTATTTTGTTCACAAAGGTTTTCCAAAAGGTGTTTTTTTGCATTTCATGTATTGACAGGAGTGCACAGTGAGTGCAGCAGTAAAGATAGTAAGACAGAAATAAAACAAGAGGAACATAAAAGTTCTCATGCTTTATTCATGTCGTATTTGTTTACATTCGTGGCACCCAGGAATACTCAGAAAAAAAGTAAACAGCTGTTGGTCAGAGGAAAGGCAGCAGCAAAAATACATCACTTCCTTAATGACACTTTTTTTGGTAAGGAACTAGCAGAATTTTCCATGTAGCATACTTGTCGAGGTCCCATTCTATCTCTTCATGGTTTATATTGGCTCCTCTATCCAAAACTGGGGACATCATTTAATAAAACTGTACCAAACTGTTAGCATAGTAATTCTGCATCTATTACGTGTTTGTTTAACAACAGGACCTCACTTTGGAGCAGTAAAGTACTAGGCAGAGCACACTGGAATAAAGTAAGTTGTTTTCTGAGGAAAGAAAGCTGGCTGACGGTTTCATGGCCCGCAGTTACCTTTGTGCATAAACAGCTGCTTCCCCCGCGCCCTCACTCCTTATTTTGGATGAGTCCTTACTCATTGCTTTAACCCGTTTCCTTACTTATTTCTCTTGCCATTCTTTCTGGCTGTTCTCACATATGTTAATTTCTGGTGTACTTATGATCAGATTTGTTCTAACTATCCTCATTTAGACTGTCAAATTATGGAATAAAGTGGAATTCCACATGTGTTTGTGCAAGCGTAAGCACAAGCACTTATGCAAGTTGAAGAATAACAGTTTAAAAAACTAATATCTTATATAAGGGGATTTGGCAAGGCGTCTGTCTTAAATCATGTGAGCAAACGCGTAGCCTTAACTCTGGTAGCTGCTTCCGTTGGCACCGCGTGGATTCCTGACAGTCTGTCTGCTCCTATCACTTATTGCTGGGGAAGTTGTCTTTGCTGGAGAATCGATCTGCCTGTGTGGGTGACTGCCAGCAGAGGTTTGCAGGGACCTGTGTTGGCTTAGGTGTGGTGACCTGTGCATTGAGGTAAACATGGAACACAACCTAATAACTGCTGTAGATCTGTGCTCTTAGCCTGCTGCTTCAGTGCTGATGTTGACGGGAGAGAGGACACGTGAAACTGGCAGCTTTGTGTATTCTTGGTTTAAATTTAATTGTGGTAAGAGGTGGGAAGCCACTGACCTTTCGGAGAGTTTGCCTTAATGAGACCCTCACTCCTGATGTCTGTTTTCAGCCAGTTTGCTAAACTGAAGTTGCTGTTTTACAAGATTGGACTTCAGGACACCACTCTCCCCACCTTTCTTAACAATGGTACAAAGTAAATAAGGTTTGGTACTAAATTGGCGCATGACATTTAGCAGGGACAATTTGGACAGAAGACTGTATGTGGGTATGTGCAGTAGAAGCATATATTTTGCACTTATTTTGAGTTTTGTCTGCTGCTGAAATGATTTTGAAAAGTGTCAGTATGGTTAATGGCTGAGGCAGGGGAAGCACAACTGGGAGCATCTTTGAGGCGTTACACGCATAGGTTCATTCAGAAAAACAGTTGTGCCACAAAGAAAAACTTGGACTCTGTTCTTTCCAGTCAGGAAATCTATGTGAAGTGGAACCAAGGTTTACTTAAAAACGACAGATTTGGTTTCAATCAGCTGGGATAGAGGCTTTATTCATGTAGTTTTTATGGGTTTGAATCCATTCAGGGCCTTGTTTAAAAACAGGTTGTTCATGAAATAATTTCTGCAGTATCCCAACACGTCTTCAAATCCCATTGTCTGTTTTTGTTAAATGATAGAGCAAATATTAGCCTGCATAAGAAAAATAGAGGAATAAGTCACCTTCAGGTTTGTTAGTCATGAGGAACAGATCGTTTTTCAAACTCTCACTAACAATATGGTAAAAGCTCTACTTATAGCTGTGTCAAAATGTAAATGTAATTCTTTTCACCTCCCCCTTTCTCTGTCCTTAAATATAATTACTCCAATTTGGAGTTATGGTCAAACTTCCTTGTTTGATGATGGCACAGGTCTATCATAAGTGCCAGTTAGTGCAAGAGGATTTATTTTTTATCTTTTTTTATAGGCCATGAAATGTGAACTGCTTAGTAGGACAGTAAATGTAATGTAATATGTAATAGGCTATTTAATTTGCTTTAACCATTTTAAAAACTATTTAAGTTCTCCTGAGACATCCTAGAGTGGATCTAGAAGATCTTTTCTCTCAAGCTCTTGGTTATTTAAACTTGTGTTTCCTGTCCAATGGAGTTCTTAAACTGGTAATAGAAACACATTTAAATTTTACAGGCATGCATAGATATTTATGTTTTTCTCAAATGGAACAGCTAATGAGCTTTGTGAGTATGAGAAACTTCAAATGTCTTTCACTTGTATCATCTGATAGGAAAACGCTTCTTGTACTGAGGTTCATAGATGATGATTATCATTTCATACATCAAGTGTGGTAGCCACGAGCACTCTGTTCCCTTCCTGAGGCGATCCATTGCTTTCTGTTTGGACCTCGGGATATAAAGGGACCACTGGGTGCGTGAAGTCCAGTGCTTCACATGACAGCCAGTCCTCACAGCACTTGATTCTGCAAAGATCAGTAAGAATCTATCCCCTTGGGTACCACAGGCTGGAAAGAAATTAACTGAATGGTAGATAGCAAAGACTATGGCTGCAGCTGTGGGACAGCAACATGCTGCTGGGTTTGCAGAGTGGGTGTCAGACAACATTGTGCCAGATGGAAATGCTTGTATGATAAAAGCAGGACCATCGCTGCTAACAATAAGAAGGTGTGTTAATGTACTGCTTTGTTCCCGATGATCCGGCTAGATCGAGAAATTGCATTAGTTATTTTCAGTGCTGGCTGTAACCCGTGAACCAGCGTAACCAGTCCCTCTCTTCTGCCATTGTTTCAAGCAGATATTCTTCATTCCATTTCAGTCACTGAAGTCTAAATGTTCTTGCTTTTCTTTCTATATAGTAATTGGATTCTCTGTCATGTTAGCAATTTTTGAAATGCTTATGTCGTCACCAAAGCAAAACCTAACAATTATTTTTACCATGGCAGAAAATAGAAGTTCTAAACAAAGTAAGCCCTCAAGGAATATCGCCACTGGTAATGTTTTTCCATGCCAATTGTTTGCTGTGAGATATGACACCCATGTGTTAACTAAGGAATTTCATCAGAGAAAGATAAGCCAGTATAACTTGATTTACATTTGGAATGATCGACGTTGCATTTTCATTCTTCTTCTCTTGTGGTCACTGGTTATTCCTGGTTGCTCTTTCCCCTTAATGTAAGACAATAAAGAGCACGAAGTCACGTTAACTGAGGTTAACACAGGTGCTATGTTTGATCTCCAGACTTAAGCCACTATCCAAGGAATTGTCTTACTTGTAGAAAGTCCCTGATCCTGAGCTTGCAGTTCTGATATATAACTCATTTTTCTCAGTGTTCTGTGATTGAAATTTTCTAAGTCTCTTCATTTCGTTTTAGCGATGGATGTGGTAATTTTCAGTGCTTTGTCCTCGTTCCCATGAGGTATTCTGTCTTTGTCCTCGTATGCAGCATTATTCTTACAGGAAAAAAAAAAGATGCAAAAAGCTAGTTTAATATTTGGATTGTCTTCCTGGTTTCTACCCCTTATTGACACCAGTTCTCAGTTTCTTGCTCTTTTCTACCTTTTGTTTGTTTTTAATTTTCCGTGAGCTCCCATTTTCCTGGCCTCCTGGCACTTTGAATTTAATTTCTACAGTCTGACCTCTAAGTGGCAGCTCTTTGCTGATAAGTCCCTTTTTCCATTCCTTGTAGGTTCTCTGCTTTCTCTTAGCATCCTGCTTTGAGGTGCATACTCATGCAGGTAGGTCTGTAGCCCTTTCCTGTCCTCTTTTTACCTTTACTTGGATTGAAAGACTCAAAAAAGCATTTGATTTCAAGTAAATCTCTGCCGTCTGTTCACTCAAATTCAATTGTGTATGCCTTTCTTTTATCTCTGAATGAAATTGGGTGGTATGGCCATCAGACAAGAGGTGAGATTGCTCTCCAAATTTCAAGAAAGCTTAGTTATTTGAGTTGTGCAGCTGATGAGGCCTGTACTGTCAGAAGGCTGAGGAGGTTTGAATTGCCTTTGGCAGTGCTTGTGCTGCATGGGCTGGTTACTTACAGGTGGGCTCTTCTTCGGATTAAACCATGGGAATTGGTTTTAAAAACTGGCATTTAAGCCACCTGAGCCAGTTTTTTTTCCCCTTTTGCTGGATATGGTAATACAAATGCTGAGCCTTTTGATAGAAGTTCAGTAACTCCTGGAAATTTTCTGAAAATCTTTGAAAGATTCACTTCTTTTTTTGGGGAAAGTATACTGAACTTTCTTTTCTCTCCCTGTGTTGAGAGACAATCTTATTAGGCAGCTTTTCTTTTGAAAATACACGTGTTAGAGGCTGGTATACTTGTCCCTTTCTCCAAGTGGTTGGGAAACCTATTGCAATGACTGCAAAGGCTGCTTTTTGGAGCTGCAGTTATCATTTCTGAGTCTCCACATGATAAGAATGGAAAGGCTGAATTAATTACTGGAGTGCTGGCAGTTTTAGAATAGCCTGAAATACTCATATGTACATCGGTGTCATTGAAATCACGTTTAGAAGGCTGTAGGCAGGACTTTGGCTATAAGCCTATGTATAAGTTCCTGTGAGGTAAGGCAGTATGTGAATTTACAGGCTGTCAGCTACTTGGTGCACAGCACCCCATGAGCACGTTTGTACCATATGGCTAAGCCACAGAATTGCCCAACAGTATGTGAAGGCAGTAATCTGTGCAGATGGACACAGCTGACGTACTTGGGTCCAAGAATCAGCACAGGAACTTGGTGCTGGGCCTTGGTGTGACGCCACCAGCCTGAGAAGTCCTTGGTTAGGAGCTCAGAAGAGCTGCTAGGGATTTCTTCAAGCTCCTGATGTCAGAACAGGGCTCTGAGTGCTGCTTTGTTGATTTTAATAGCCTTAAACTTAATGCTAGAGCTAATATAAATTTTACACATTTGAGTTCCATTTAAATGTAATCAGAACTCCTGAATGTGGTGTAATAGTGATGTGTATTTGTCTATTTCTTAACCAGTAAAAAATCTCCTTTCCCAGTTAAGTCCCTTCCCTGTTGGCTGTTTTTATTTAGGAATAGCTGTTTTCCAAATCTGCCTAAAATTTCCAAAGCCTCTCCATCAAAAATGTTGTAGTGTTTGATAAGGTGATGGCCAGAGAGGTTTGTAAGCCTTTCAGTGTTCTTGTCAGATAAAATACCTTTCAGCATTTGTGGTGATTTTTTTTTTTAAGTGTGGGTAATAGTAACGAAAAGCTTGAAAAACTTATCCATGGACTGCTTATATTTTGTGTTATTATTCTTGATTATTGTCCTTTGCTTTGGATTGAAACCAGCTTATTGTCATTAGTAAAGGTCTGAGTGTGTTCTTCAACATGAGTGTTCAGCGCTGTGGTGGGGAGTCTGGCGTTGCATCTTTCATCTGATGGTACTTTGAATGGTTTGGTTTACTTTTTACTTCATCGTGGGTTGGTGAGTGTTCCTGTAACATATGGCACTATAGGTTGAAAGTGGATGTTTACATCTGGTATGCATTGGAAGATTAAGGTAGAGAGGATGAAGTTTTGGACAAGTATGTGTTTTTTGGATGAAGGATAAAGTGAGAATACTTTTATTTCCTCTTAGATTTGAAACATATCATTCCAGCAATGCCTTTGAAATTCTGCCAGCTTTGCCATCCATAACATTTATGGGATTTTGGACCGAAACTGAATTAGAAAACTGTTTTTAGTGGTGGAGAAAAAGGTTAGTGTATGAAAATAGCTAGGCCTATTATTGACTGCATGTGGTCAGTGGTTTGGCTGAATGTAGGTGGCTCTCTTCCTGTCACTATTTTAAAGCATGGTTTTTTTTTTTGAGATGAATATAAAACTCTTTAAAAGTTAGACTGCCCTACTGTAGTTCTCTAGCACAGTAGTCTTTTGCTATTTAGATGTCACTTTGCTTTTACTCTTCAGCCTTATAGTAAAAGAAACAAAAAAACCTAAGAAAGCTCACAGTTGCTGCTAAAATTGAAACTGAGAGGTTTGAAAAATGGCAGCTGTGTATAGCTGCAGTTTGTCAGTATTTTATGTGAGGATTGATGTACTTTGTTGTTGGTTCTTTATTGTAGTTAATGCTAGGTTTTTTTTGCGGCAGACAACAGCTCTTTATAAGTGCACACACAAACATTAATTAATGTTTTTCTGAGAATTGCTAATAATTGCATTATACTTACGTTTCTTTTCTTGTCATGTTTCTAGTCTTAAAATTTTAGCAGTTTTTCCCAAGGTCAACTTCAGACTTGCCGCTTCTCATTTTCCCATTGCATAGCAGACAGCTTGAAATTAACCTAGTGTTTTGTTTACTTAGTATGTAGCATACAAGATGCTCAGGGAATAGTGGATTTTCTAGCTCCAGCTGCAGAGGGAGCTAAAGGGCACAACAGATTCTCCTGAGCTTTTAACAGAATTGCCCTATTTATTTTCTCTAAAAGCAAACAACCAGTGGTAGGTCGGTAAATCATGCAGGTTGTGTTGACTGTGGGTTGTGTAGGTTGCTTGGTGTTTCCAGTCTAGAAAATTCTGGTGAACCTTGTTTAGAAATTACCAGATGTGAGAGCTGATTTCATTCAGCTGAAGGCAAAGAAAATTTGGTTCTGCTGTGAATTACTATAAGAACCAGGGGCTGTGAGAGCTCAGTGAGTTAGTTCCATTGCTGCAAAGAAAGCAAAACTGCTCATTTTCCCCATGTCTGGGGACAATGGTGGATAAAATGACTTAATTTGTAGAGCAACTGTAAAGGAGTAAGTAGCTCATCAATTAGCACACCTATACAGCTGCTTGACATGTTGCTCAGTCTGCCCTTAAAGAAGGGCACCCTGGTCCCAAAGGTCAGAGCCAAGGAGATAACTGCGGTGCAGAAGTTGGTTGCATCTTGCTTTCTTGGAAAATCTTCATTTGTTATCTGAAGTAGAAGTCCCACAGTGTTATATAAAATGTAAAATAGACTACTTCTCCTGGAAATATAAACCAGATTGTTAAAATGCTACGAGCAAGCCTCTAGAAACTGTAGTTATTGCAATAATTATCATTTGTAGTTTACTGTAATATCTTCTTACAATATAACAAGTAAGGTTGATGCCGAAGTTGCATTCTCAAATGTTAAAACTATGTAATATTAATTTGAGCTTGCATGAATCTGGGGCCATGCAAAAGTCCCTTGGTAACTGCAAGTTGTGTAACAGGATTTATATGTATGTATATTATTTTTTTTGGCTTGTTCTGATTTTGACCCAGGTACTGCTCAATGTTGTTAATAGTAATCAACAGTTTAGGAACACTGTCTTGAGAGAGCTCATATATGAGCATGCTGTTGCTTATCAGAAAGATCTGAAAGACTCTGGTGATAGGGATAATTAATATTGTTTCTGAACACATTCTTAGAACTGTATTTTACAATAAAAAACGGGACAGCAAACGGCTGACCTTTGTTTTTTATTTAAGTGAGCATTTTTCTGGTCTTGCTTACGAAAACAATTAGATTAATATGTCTCAACACTTCCTCTTTGGATTGTAGAGGTTGGAGATCTGAGGGAGCTGCAAACACTGGATATTTCAACCAATCGCTTGATAACGTTACCTGAAAGGCTGCATATGTGCCTCTCGCTGCAGTACTTGACTGCAGACCGGAACCACCTGTGGTATGTTCCCCGCCATCTGTGCCAGCTCCCAAGCCTCAACGAGCTCTCCATGGCTGGGAACCGCCTTGCATTTCTGCCTCTGGGTGAGTCACTGCTTTCACTGGGCTGGGGGTGGGTCAGAGAAGGGATGGGGAAACAAGTTTGCTTCCTCCTCCAAAAGAAAAAAAAAAAAAAAAAAGAGAAGGCAGCAGGTGGTTTTTCATCCATTCTGATCCCTTCCAACTCTATTTATGGAGTACTTATGGTGATCAAATTGTTGGAAAATATGTTAATAAATGAAAAAAATACAGGTTGAGGTTTCATATTTGCTTCAAAGCAATAGATCATCTATCAAATCTGCTTTATTTTTAGCTAACGGGGGAAAAAGTTTAAATGATGTCTTGTTTAAATATAGTACTGTGTAATCTGAGTTCCACCACTTTAGGTAATGACCTGCTTCTGTTTGCTGGATCTGGTGTTTAAGTAAGATTCTTCAGCTAGGGTTGAAAATGTGCTGTGGAGTCCCAGTAAATCCACATAAGTGACTTTTTTCATTGCTAGGAATGAACTGAGTAGTCTAGCTAAGATTTAGTTTGTGCGGTCTATTGGCATCCATCAAAACTTTCACAGCAGAAGCACAAGAAAAACTTCATCTGCCTTTTCCTCAACCCTTTCTAAGTTTGGAAGTGTAGAGGCAGGCCTTCATGAGCAGGAGGTGTGGTGACTGAGTGGTATTCTGTTGTGGGAAGTCACTGTGACTGCAGGAAGGGTGGACTACATATTTTGTCCATGCAAAGCGAGACATCTTCCCTATGTCAGTAGGCTAATCTCTGCTGAAATACAGATGTGCGTGCAGATTTACTGTGCTGGCCGAACAGCCATTAGTAGTTTTTTTCTAGAATACTCTTAGAGGTTGGTTAATTAGGTGCAGATGAAGTGACGATAATAACATTGAAAAGAAGACGAAAATGAAGGTGACTAAAAATGGGATGGTTTTATTTCTAAATTAATTAAACTCTGTGGATTTAACTTAATCTTTTCAATAGTAGCAATTCAGTCTTTAAAGCAGCTGATAGTCTGATTATTTTTTTTAACACCTTAGTTCATATTACTGACAAGTGCAAATAATGTCTCCAGACATGGTGTTTCAGTTATGTCCCAACATATGTCATTATATAAATGAGAAAATGAGTTCCAGAATGCATCATCCAGACTTCACAGTACCATCTGAAACAAGCAAAGTAGCGAGCCTCAGTTTGGCAAATATTCCGAACTCCATTTTATGAGAGGGAAGAGGAATACTTTTTAATTTTTCAAAAATAGATGATGTTCAGTAAGATAAGGTGGGAAATATTTAAGGGTGGAAGTTTCCTCTGCCGCTGCACTGGTAGCTTATCTGTGAGCTATGACCTGCATGAGCCACAGATCTACTCACGTGTTTTAAGTTCAAAAGGAGGAAATAAATCTATAATATAACGATGCACCTTCTTTTTTCTTTATTTTTAGACTCAAATTCAAAACATTCTGAAGGAACTTTTAAAATAATGGGAAACATCAAAGGCTGTCAATTGACCTTGTTCAGTAGTTCTTAATAGTGACTCATAGTGAACATTTGGAGATAATTTGCTATCTGTGAATATGAAACTGAATCATAAATCCTAGAGTTCAGAGGAAAAGCAGCCCAGCATAAATGTAAATGTTTAATCCTTGGTGAAGAATCAGAGGGATTCAGAGTGGTCAAGATGTGATGACATCAAATAGAGTGCACTGAAAAGCAAAAAGATTAAATCTATTTTCTGCTGTATGGGAAAATGTTTTCCTTGGTGTGCTGTACTATGTGGAATGTTTGAGTGTTACTGAAGTTAAGCCATAACTGTAGCATATTTCTGCTAGCTGCACATGCTGGCTAATTTTTTTTATGCATTTATATCTAACTTCTCCGTTAATGGTACCCATGGCCAGGGAGGTTTAACGACAGTGAAAGATACTGCAGAAATAAGAAAAGTGATATTTGAGCAGCAATCGTCTTACAGTTGTTTTTCTAGGAGGGAGTTGAGTAGGAAGGCAGCCATCTTACACACCTCCAAAGAATGTTTTTTTGCTTTTTTTAAGAGGCACGTCTGTGGTAGAAGAAATGTTCATGCTTGGAGCGTATTGCTTAAAGCTTTTTCAAGCGTGATTTACTTTATTTCATATGGTGGTTGACAGACGTGGCAAGGTACCCATTCTTCCCCAGCTAAATGTGTCCCTTGTTGCTGCCTGTATGGCTCTTGTTTGGCGTAGTGCAAACTGGCATTTTCCTGTTCCTAGGCCGATAGTGTTAGATGGATTCTGGCAGTAGCACTGTGACTTCACTGCTCTGCTGGACTGATACTGTGTAGGATTTTGCCTTGTACATTCCTTGAGGTGGTAATATTCACCCTTCCTGAGTTAGAGGGCACGTGCATCTTAAGAAAAAAATGGGGAGATTTTTCAGTTTTGCTGAATTCAGTAACACCTTACACCACTCTCACTTTTCTAACTGGTAGGGAAGCAGGCATATGGGTAAGTAGCACTGAGTTGTTCATTTGTTGTGCAGATACATCTAATTTTTGGATATGCCGGTATTCTTATTTTTCCACACTGCGTTGGTTTGTGCTCAAAGAAACAAACGTGTGGATCTGAATCTTTGGGCCTTCCTAATGAATTTCTAAGAATGCCCACATCAGACGTGTAAGCTGAGCTGGAAGCTGCATTCTGGCCAGCCCTGTGTGATTGCTTTTTTCTTCCCTGTCACTGGCTTTCATGCTGTCCTAATAAGTGGCCTTAGGAGTTCTGTCCTTGAATGGCAGACAGTGTCACCGATCCCTTTATATCAATCTTATCATCAAAATTACACTCTGATAGAAAGTTAACTTGAAAATTTTACCGCTAGCGAATGCTGCAGTGCCTGAAAACAAATTCTGCTGCAAGCAGAAATTTGAATCTGATGACACTGCAAAAGTAAAATTGATTTATGTAATAGAGTACAAATATAATTAAAATGGGCCATAAATTCTGAAGTATACTGGCAGTTCACGGGATGTTATGACAGCAAATACTCAGTGTTATATCACTTTATTAGGGGTTTATGTGCACTTTTTGTTTAGAAAATGGGTCTAGTAATTATCAGTGCACAGTAAACAAAGGTCTTATTCTACCTCAGTATATGCTGCTTTTGTGTCCTTGCCCTCGCAGTATGGTTAAAAGAGCATCAGTGCAGACACACAAGAGCTTTTGTTCCATCTTCAGCCATGTGGAATGCATATGCCAGGGCCCTGAGGTTAAGACAAGAAAAAAAAATGAAGGAAAAAAAATAGAATTGGGGTTTGTTCAGGACTCATGGCATTGGGTCATTGCTGGGAGAGATGGCTTTGATCTGGGAGCCTGGAAGGAGGAAAGTGGAAGTGTTTTAGACAGTACAGTGCTTGCAAAAGCCACATAAAAACCTTCTTTGTAGCTTTAGCCTTTTCATAGATGGACAGCTTCCTTATTTTACCGAGTTCTTGCGGACCGTTTTCTAGAGAAATTTTAACAATATGTGTTGACTGATATAAGACAAAAATTAGTGGAGATGGGATACAAAGAGGTTTTTAAAGTGATGTTTTATTTAAATTTAAGTTTTATCGATAGTGTTTGAGACTTGAAAAAACATCTTTTGGGGACTGGAAAATGCTTGGTTATTTAATGCAAAGAAACTATATCAAAGGAACATTTATAGTTAAAGGCTATTTGGCTTTGGAAATAGAATTTTTCCTACTGAGATATTTTGTCTAACGTCCAAAAATTTGCTTTAATTACCTAGGAAATGCAGTCAGCTTAGAACTTAGAATCTAAACATAGCATAAGATAAAGACGGAGGAAAGAGATGAGATGCA
Source organism: Bambusicola thoracicus (assembly GCA_002909625.1). Taxonomy (NCBI): domain Eukaryota; kingdom Metazoa; phylum Chordata; class Aves; order Galliformes; family Phasianidae; genus Bambusicola; species Bambusicola thoracicus. The sequence goes on along the minus strand of PPHD01003277.1, from coordinate 4,214 downwards.
GCCTAACTCCCCACCCCTGAATGCGTATGAAAAGAACAGCTTTAGGGCTTTTTTTGACTTGCTTGATTTCCAGCCCATTTGCATACATCTGCCTGGAAATAAGCGAGATGAGCCCTCTTTTAAAATTTTCTTCCATTCTCTAAATTAATGAGTTAAACAGTATCGCGTTCAAGCTGCCCCAGCAGCCTATAGTTTTCTGCTCTTCTTCACCAGATTGGTCTCTGCAGCATGAGGCTCCCTCAGCTTTCAGTGGGCTGTGCTTATTTGTGTTTAATTTTATTGAGTAATTCTTTTCCACCATTACAATACGTTGCGGTGTTAGTTCTTTGCTACTGCAATATTCTTCTTCATTGTAGGACAGTGATGGTTTTTGTTTCATCTAAAAATATCCCAGAACTTTGCTAAACTGTTTTCAGCTCTGCCATACTGAGTCAAAGTACCCCGTCTTTTTTGAGGTGTGTACTCTTAACGGTGCACAACAGCATTGTGCAGCGGCGCTAGTCAGTCAGCAGAGGTATTTGTACTTCTTCCTTAGGGCAGGACAGTTGACAGATGCAGGAGGTAGTTCTCGGAACTGGAGTGTCTTTGGTTCGGGGTCAAAGAAGCACGTAATGGGTAAAAACGTCCAGCTGTTCTGATTTGAGCAAAGCCCCAGTTATGGTCTCTGAAACCAGTTACAAAACTTCAATAGAGTACAGTGTAAGAGCCTATATTAAAAGAAAACTTGACTTCTCTTTTTTCTATGTTAATATTTTCCTGTCAGAAACAAAACCTATTAGTTTTCTGTGGGTATCAGTTCTTCTTCCTTAGACTGAAGATTCGATGATGTGGCAGTCTTTGAAGCTCCTCAGCTGGAGCCTTTAAGGTTTCTGATACTTACAGCTGTTAGTCAAGTGGGTGACAGCTGAAGACATTTGGTATATTTTAAGATGGCCAAGTGTTTGGGGAGATCATTTCAAATGTCATTTGCTTTATCTCTGTGAAGTGGTACCCAAAGCTCTATGCGAAAGTGAAACTATTCTGTGATTAAAAAAAGGGCTTGTATTACTTATTCTAGTAAGGAATGATGATGAAAAATCACTTGCAAACAGAATAGCTGAGTATAGATACTCTATATGAAAACGGTTTACATTTTTCTTCTGTTCTTGGCTGCTGTTACAAAAGGGGCAGAAGCTATATTCGCTTTTATTGTATGCCAATCAAGGTAATTGCCAGTTGACAAAGATGGGAAGTAAGAACTAGTCGATTCTACTAGAGCTTTCAGTGTAGCTGATTCAGCTACAAGGCTTGTTTATCTTGCTTGGTTTCTATAACATGCTCATGAAAGTTTAAGAAGTTGAGAGATATACACGTGGCTTTTCATAAGGCAGTTTGTTTGGGTTGCAGTTATCTCCTCCAAAGCACAGAGGCTTTCAAATGTTTGAAAGCCTCCTGCTTGGTTTGTGTTAAATGCGCATCTCTTCCTAACCTGGTATGCTGAATGGCATAGGAGCTACAGATGAAATGGCCCGCCAAGATGATCCCACACGTCAGCTTTGACAGTTCAAAACTCTCTTAAAAAAAAGCTATTCCCTTTACTTTGTTTGGTTTTTCACTTCTGAAATGAAGCAGGCTGACTGGATCTTGCTGATAAGCAAAACTATTCCTTCTGAGAATTACTCCTAGAAACCTGAATTTTCCCCTTTTGCTCCATTTTTCCACTTCGGCTTGCTAAACAAAAATAAAATCATTCCATACCTATGTGGTTGTATCTGGAAATATTAACATACTTATAGTCCATGAAAGTATTGCTTAAGTATGCCCTGCTTGCTTCTTCTGACTGCCAGCCATGAATATTTTAACAGAAATAATAAGCAGCTCATATTCAGATGTATTGATTGTTTATTTATAACCACAGCTTCTGCTGTATAATATTCTGCAATTTAATGCTTGTGTATTTTCCTGTGTTCTGTAATTTGGCATGTCTCACAGACTTGTTTCTGAATGATCACTGGTTGGTACCTACTTATGGCTAACGTAGTTAAATGAGTTTCTCTTCTTGAAGAGAAGAAAGAGTAGGGCGTACCATGTTTATGGTTTTTTCTTCACCACTTCACAGATAATAAGGCTGTGATTTCAGTGGTGCAATGTTAATGAAAAGGAGATTTGACCTAATGCAGCATAGAATCACAGTACAGCTTAGGCTGGAGGGGATACTAAAGATGATCCAGTTCCAACCCCCTGCTACGGGCATGGTCGCCAACCTCTTCTAGATCAGCCTGCCCAGGATCCCATCCAACCTGGCTTTGAGCCCCTCCAGAGGGGCATCTGTGACCTCTCTGTGCAACCTGTTCCAATGCCTCACCACCCTCTGAGTTGAAACAACAACAAAAAAGCAGAAGTATGTACCGTAGGATTTGAAGTGGATTGTCACTTTTCTTCTTTGACCTCACTTGGAATTTGTCAGAATAAAATTTTAAATGGGATTTTCTGATCTATGGAAAAGAGCTTTATTATGGATCATTTGAAAAAAAAAAACTAGTTGGAAATAGCATTTCAAATTATTAAAATAACTTGCTCAAAATTTTTATAATTGGGAAGTACTAACTTGTTTGCTGCCATCAAATTTGATTTCTTATTTATAATTAAAAAGCATCACTTAGCTCAGAATTGTCGCTGTCAAACCTTCTCTCCCTTACTTTTTCTCTTGTTTTCTAAACCCAGATTTAGGTCGTTCGCGGGAGCTACAATATGTTTATGTGGATAACAACATTCATCTCAAGGGCCTTCCATCTTTTCTGTATAATAAAGTCATTGGTTGCAGCGGGTAGGTGTGAATTAAATGTTTTGCAAATGTGTTCTGTTGAAAATTTCTCACAAATATGTGCCTATATGATACAACTGCATTTTTTTGTGATAGATTCAGAATTAATGTCAGTTTAAGGAGGATTACTGCAGCTGCCAGCTCTTCTACTTCTGCAACAAATGTTCTATTAATTGCTGACTTTCAGTATTTTCATGTTAAGCCATAAGTCGGTGCAGTTATTCTGAAGGAGTTTATAATGATAATGTAAGTCCCGAGGCTGAATGCTTGCTGCATTTAAAGATGGTCAGAACTGCAAGCTTCACAAAATCTGCGTAACTGAAGAATGCACAAACTGTTTCTACCTGTGTTGCACCATCCATCCAGTTCATAAGTTCTCACATTTCCACACGCAGCTTTGCTCATTTTTGTGTCCCAGAATCAGCTTCTCCTAAGTCTTGGTATGTACTAACTAAAGTAGGTTTTTTTCTACGGAATTGTGGATTGACAGATATATTTTTAAGTGTGCGTTTTAAAAATATCCTAGGTTGTCTCATGTTTGTGGTTAGGATGTGAGGAAAAAGTGGTCTGACTAGGACAGTGGCTTAATTCTTTCTGTACTGACACTAGCATAAATTAGGATCAGCACCACTGAAATGAATGGAGCCTTACTGGTATAACACTGATCAGAGGAGGATTGTCCTCATTACCATCTAATTATAAATTTCTGGTGTGCTTGCTCTCAGCAGATCTTATATTAAATATAAATTCCCCCTTTACAGCCTGTGCTCTATTGCAATATGTGAGATGCTGAGTCTTGGCATTTTAAGGTTTTTCTAATATTCATGTCAGCTGGTTGTGTGATATTTAAATACTTGCAGTTGCATGAAATTTGTGCAGTCTCAAACTGACTTTGTTTTTCAGGGAAAATTATTTCCAGCCTTCACTTTTTCAGGGCTAATAATAAGTTGCAAGAAAGGCATTAAATGCCCAACAGGTAATAGAACTGTATTGATTGTGACCAAAACACTAATGATAATGCAGAAAATGATCAAGCAAGCATGGTCCAACTATCCTGTCCTTGTTCCTTATTTTACACTCAGGGAAATTTGTTTTTATCTCTGCACTGATCTTTTCTAACTATTCAGTTTCCATAATACATGATAATAATAAAAAAAATCTACTGTTCTTAATAAAGCATCCAAAATACAAGGCTGATTTCCAATAGCCAAATAAGTTCGTGCGTTTGCGTGCCAGTCAGATACCTGTCAATGTTGTAAAACCATTCTACGATCCTTCTAAGAAAACATGAGTAGCCAATGCAAATTTCTCAGAGGTCAGGCAAAATGTTTGACATTCCAGGCTTTAGTACTTTGTCTGGTCATCCACAGGACAGCTAAATCTGCCATGCTGCTGTTACTAATACAAAGCG
>PPHD01003276.1:0-32092 GCA_002909625.1 Bambusicola thoracicus | reverse complement strand
AAAAAAAAAAAAAAAAAAAAAAAGTTCTGGATCTAGTTTTTATACTAATTTTTTACCTTGGCACACTGTTCATGAAGAAAACTTGGCAATTTTAGACTATGCAAAACATGAATAATGTATAAAGTATGGTTAACTTTTCTAATTTACTCTGCACTCAGAGATCTTTCAAGCCTGCATTTCACAATGCAAATGAGAAATGAAGTAGAATAAGATGCATGTAGAAATCTTTGACAGAATTGCTTTGAATTTCAAAAGCTTTCTTCTTTTTATGTTTAGTATACAGAGACAAATTAGAGACTGTCTTTGACATTTCTGTCCATTTGATATTTATGCAAGTGACACAAAGAAAGGGAAGTCAGCTAGCTTCCTGTTTATATAAAATAATTTTTAAGTAGCTGCCACAAGACCTGAAAGTTACAGTGCACTTAAGCAGTAAGTTAGTATCTGAGTCCTCAGCTGGATGAAAGTTCAGACTGAGATCAGTATTCAACACAAACTTGTTCCTTTGCTACGTAGTTGCCTTTTTTTCAACACAAAAGGAATGACCAAGTTATCTGATCCTTCTGCTCAGTCCAAGTCACTCACATGACGAATGTGGAAAGCAGTGGAAAGTAAGCCAAAGTAATTACTATAAACTCAGACCTAAATACAGTCCCAGGTTGCAGACTAAACCTTTTTTAAAATAGTTCCGAGTAAAACACTACAGTGAGTTCAAACACCAAACCTTTGTGCTTAGGGGCTGAGAACAGAGTATTTGAGTTCTGCCAATTGAAATGAAGCTGATGTATAGGTCCCAAATTCAGTTAATCTAATGTTTAGATTCATGCCTTGCTATTGGAGCTACATTGTATAATATAGCAAAAATAGTATAGCAAAAAATGTGAATCATGTGACAGTTCTTAGGTAACTGATTTTATATTTGTCTAAATAACAGGGGATTTTTTTTTTTTTATGTATGCATATAAAACTTTGCTGATAGATACAGAACAAAAATAAAGAAAAACTAATTGTGTATGATATTATGTAATTTTATACAAAATTAGTTTTTAATGTCAAGACAAAAAATGTACCTAATTTGGCAGATATATCACATTTTTCTACTGATTAAACAATTTAGAAATTTAAAGAAAGGGCAAAGTTGATGTTCTTCTCTCTTGAAAATTCTTTATCACTCTTCCATCAGAACATTTGTTTTTTGCAACCCTCACAATTAAATTAACACAGTCCGTGTTCAGAAGAGATTATGTTGTATATATAAAAACTCTTACTTCCTGGCAACATGACTAATTCCTAATTTTACTACTCAGCCCACTGCTTCCTCAAGAGGAAAAAGTCAAAGCATTAATGATGCTGCCCATGCGGGAGCCTAATGTACATTGCTGAATGCTGTTATTAAGGCATGTAAAAATGATCTAATTACCAAAATTGTTACAAAAGTACCATTGTTGCCAGGAAGCGAGCCCATGTTTTAGGGAGTATTACAAAGTGAGGTCAGTGTCTGTCTTTTATAAGCTGAATGATGTTGTATACATCTCTGCTTCCCTCACTGTCCAAAGGGGCACCAACAACTGGTAGAATGCTTTGGACATGGATGATTTTGCTGTGTGCTCATTGCTTTGTGAGTTCATAAACAAATAGACGGTGCTTTGCAGTCAGCTTAATCAGTCCTGATAACTCCTCTACATACCTCCCAGCATGAAGCCTTGTGAATACAGCTTGTTTTCAGGGGTGAGGGAAGAGAACAGGATGGATTTTTAGCTGTGCCAGCTGTATTCTACTGGCAACAGCTATGGTGAGTATGTCTTTTGTGTCACTTTTCCCAGCACAATAAATCAGACATAAAATAGTATGTTTTGCAATACAAAAGGTCAGGTTATGATCAGAAATCTTTCTTCTAATCCATTATAAAGGTTGTGTTCCAGAGATGAAAAACATTTCTGGAATTCAAAAGACTTTCAGATTGCTGAGAAAAATAAATAGAATTTCTTTTCAATACTCATTAATTATATTTTAGACCTTTTGTGCACCAGCAGCCTTGTATCACAGAAATAATCCCAGGAAATGTAAAATTAATTAATTTGCTTATTTTGTTGGTTTATCATAATATAACATGGAAAAGAAGATAATGAGCTGAGGAGGGGTTCTCTTTCCAGGAGAAGAATCTCAGACTTCCACTGGGAACTAATTTAGTGATACTGATATAATGATCTGAGTACAGTTTAAATACTTACCGTTGAATACACTTTTGTTAGCAGCCCATTTCTGATGGAAGCCTAAGGGTGTGAAACATTGGCAGAATTATTTCCCCTGTGCTTACTTGTGTAAAAAACCCATACAAAATAGGTTAAATGTAGGTGTTCAGAAGCAGGGGCATTTTTTAATTTCCCTTGAGATACAACTGACTATTCCTTAAGGCTGTTTATAGTTTCATCTGTGATTTGCAAGAAGTTCTACTGTTTAACAGCAGTAACTCTAGTCAAGAAATGGCTTTGTAAAAAATGTATATGCAACAGTGTACTCTACAGGAGATGAAGAAAAATGGCTGTAATTCAAAAATACACAGTAAATCTATAGTTGGAAAGCACTATCCAGGATAGGAAAGTTGCTGTGAACACATTTCCAAGACTACCTACCTACCTGCACATTTAGTAACACATCTAGTCTAGTTTAGTCAAGGAAATCAGGTTTGTCCCATGCCATGAGTACTAGAGATGTGATTCAGATGTCATAGATTGTATAGATCACTCTCCTTCTGATAAATGAGAAGGGGGAACTGAGAACAACAGATATGGAGAAGGCTGAGGTCCTCAACAAGTTCTTTGCCTTAATCTTCACTGACATGCAGTCTTCTCATACCTTTTGCATCCCTGAACCTCTAGGCAGGAGATGGAGTAACAAAATCTCTCCCACTGTAAGAACAGAGCAAGTTAGAGATAATAACATGAGACTGAGTGTGTATAAGTCTATGAGGCTGGTCAGCATGCATTCCAGGATCCTGAAAGACCTGCAGATATGATAGCCAAGGCCCTCTCCATCATTTTTGAAAAGTTATGGCTTTGGGGAAAAGTCTCTGGTGACTGGAAAAAGGGAAACATCACTCCTATTTTTAAGAAAGGGAGGAAGGAAGACCCAGGTACCTACAGGCCAGTGAGTCTCACCTCTGTGCTTAGGAAGATCATGGAGTGGATGCTCCTGAAAGAAATGTTAAGGCACATGCAAGATGAGGAGATGATCCAAGACAACCAACATAGCTTCATCAAGGGCAGATTGTGCTTGACCAATCTGATGGCCTTCTATAATGGAGTTATACTTTTCCGGTGTGCCTCATTAAATTCTCTTTTTAAAACTAAATAATTAATATGGTCCTAGTGATCAGCTGCAACATTTATTTCTTTATAGTAAGCTTTATTAAATGTTTTCTTTTAGGCCTTATATGTAACTTCTTCCAAAATATTGAGTTATATTTGTAAGTTGTTGGTAGTTTTTGTTGTTGTTGTTTGTTTGTTTGTTTTTGTTTGGTTTTTTTTTTCTGTCATACTAAAATTAGACTGAGGCAGATCTTTCAAAGTTCATGGCCTTGAGTCAGAAGATGAAGAAATCATCTGGATGAATATTAGTTGTGACTCGTGTCCCTCAGGGGTCTGTACTAGGACTTATGCTCTTTAATATCTTCATCAATGTTTTCAACAGAGGGATCAAGTGAACTCTCAGCAAGATTATGGTGACACCAGGCTGTGTGGTGCATTCAACACTCCTGAGGGATAGCATGGCATCCAGAGAGACCCATACAGGTTTGAACAGTGGGCTCCAGAGAACCTCATGAGGTTCATCAAAGCCAAGTGCAAGGTCTTGCACTTAGGTAGCAGCAATCTCTACTATCAGTACAAGCTAGGGGAGGTAAGGATAGAGTACAGCCCTGCCAAAAGGGATTTGGAGATATTATTGGATGACAAACCAGACATGAGCCAGATATGTGACCTTGCAGCCCAGAAAGCTGACTGTATCCTGGGCTGCCCCAAAAGAAGAGTGGTCAGCAGGGAGAGATAGGTGATCCTGCTCCTAAGAACACAAAACTGTGCTGGTGAGACCTCATCTTGGAGTACTGCGTCCAGATGTGGAGTCCTCAGTACAGGAGAGATATAAACTTGTTGGTGCACATCCAGAGAAGGGCCACAGAAGTGACCTGAGGGATGGAACGCCTCTCCTACGAGGGCAGTCTGAGAGAGCTGGGCAGTTCAGCCTGGACAAGGGTCTGGTGAGACCTGAGAGTGGTTTTCTAGTATCTAAAATGGGGCTATAAAAAATATGGAGATAAACTCTTCAGCAGGATCTGTTGTGATAGGATGAGGGAAAATGGTTTTAAACACAGGAGAGATTTAGATTGGATATAAGGAAAAAAATCTTTACAATATGGCTAACACTGGAACTGGTCGCACAGAGGTGGTGAATGCCCTGGAGACACTGAAGGCTGGACTGGACCAGGCTTTGAGCAACTTGTTCTAGCTGTAGGTTTCTCTGTTCATTGGAGGGTAGTTGGACTAGATCTAGATTTAGTCTGGACTAGACTAGATTTTAAAAATCCCTCCCAACACAAACAATTTTATAACTCTATGACCGTGACGGACTTTTTTACAAGGTTATACAATACTTTGTTTATCAGCCTTGTCACAAAGTTTGTTATTGCCATAATTGTCAGCTGTAGCCTGCACATATCTGATCAGTTTGGGCTGAAATATTATTACTTTGAATCCTTCTCAGGTAGTGATAGTTTTCTGTACTTTAGTAAATGCCTAAGTCAGGAAAACATGTCTGCCTATACACCTGAAAAACAAATGCCTTTTAATTAATGACAGGATGGTGGAACAGCATCAAGATCCTTCTGTCAAAATCCTTGAAACATGTAACTGTCTTGTCAGAAGCAAGAAAGAAGGAAAGGCAAATTATTTAATGTGTCATAGAAGAGCTTACTTCTGCATCCCCTTCTTGGAGTGAAGAAAAACTAACCAAGAACACTGTTAATTTCCTTCTATTTTTCAGTTATGTTGCCTTCTTCTTGGAAAGAGAGAATTTAATCACTCTTTCCTGTATTAGGGGATTCTTCTTTGGAGTGCGATCATGCTCTGAGGCCAGAAAATCTTGCGTCCTCCAGTGCTTGTCTGGCATAAACGTTATACTGAAAGGTTGAAAGCCTCTACCTACATCTATCTTGGGTTTGTGAGTATGACCTGACATGCCACCTCTGTCAAGTCTTTCAGTTACTCTTGTCACCTGCCCTGCTGGAAACTTGCACACAGTGAGAGCATAAGGGAAGGAACATGAGCATCACACGTGACAATACTTAAATGAGTAATGATTCTGACACTACAGATGTTCAATCCATCCACTGTTAGAATACCCTAAATGAGGGACACTAAAATCTTTACAAATCCAGAATTTCAAATCATATGTGCTATAATATATTTTACGTAGATACTTTAAATTCATCAGCTAATAAAAATTTGTCCTGAAATTTGCACAAGAACAAGAACAAGAATTACCTTACCCTGAGACTGAAAGGTGGAACATTTAAATGTCCCTTAATAATAAGTTAGAAGAATAAAGTTCTGTGTCAGATCAGGAGGAAAGTCTAATCAGAACTTTTTTTCTGTGATGGCTAAGGAACTTCTCAAAGACTGCTATACCATATACAGTGGTATATATTACTTAGAACTGTGAGTGAAGAATGGTGCATATTGGGAAGGACAGCTGAGAGAATCATAAGGTCAGCATCAGTCACAGACACTACTGATGGCACTATGATTGCAAAACTGTGTACGTACCATTACTTCCGAAAATCCATTCCTACAATTATTTTCCTTCAATTAATCTCGTGATTATTCTCAAAGAAGAAGGCATTCACATGACAAAGAGTACTTTTGCCTACTTCTGCTGAGACAGTTAGTTCAAGATAAACATCAGTCTAATCACAAAACTTAAACTGAACAAATCAAGATCCTTACCTTAAGTAAAACTTCGTATCCTGTTACACTGGATATTAGTATTTTTTATATGGCAACCTTTTTGTGATTGCTCTGGCCCTTATACTTGTTATGTTAATAGACACACAGAATGCTTAATACTTTCATAAACACAGAGTAGGCCCAACTGTTTTGAGAGTAAATTATGGCTGATATTCTAGATATTTTTCTAAAGCATGGTATGCTAGTTTGTGTTTAAGACTCGATAAATCTAAAAGGATCTTTCTAAAAAATTTTATCTAGTAGAGTTGCTTCAAAAATATGACAAAACATTTAGAAGCTTAATGCCATTTGACATCCAGAAATCTCTATCATATGACTTGAACAGTTTCAAGGCAAATGTCTGAGGACAGGTACATTGCTCATTCAGCGTAATAGCTAACTTTACATTAGCTATGCTGATGATGCCTGCATACTGACTGATACATGTGTAAAGGAGAAAAAAGTACAGTGGTCCAGTGTCCATTCACCATATTGCCAAAGCAGCTCAAAAAGAAAGTGCACTGGTCAGACAGTTGGCTTAAAGCCAGTTGTTGTGATGGCAAAATGGAGTCATTAAGGGCAAATGATGGTGATGATGCTGCAAAAAGGAAGAAGGTTACATATAGGTATATAATCTACAGGTATAAAGAAAATGATTTTGAATTATGATTCAAATTTAGTTTTTCACCTTTTGCCAAGCACTTGGAGTTAAACTTTTTGACCACAACTGGGAAATAAATTAATCATCTTGGACTGCCAGAATGGTGCCTTTGTTTCTCATTATATGCTGCCATTTTACTCTGCCAGTTTTGCATTCTATGACATATGCGATGGATTTGCAGAAACAATGGACAAATAAAATCAAAGAATCTTAGAATCCTCAGACTTGGGAGGGACCCTTAAAGGTCATTAGTCCAACTCCCCTGCAATAAACACAGACAAACAACTACAGGATTTGATAGGAGCAGCTGGCACCTATTTAGTCTACATAAATCTTACTCTTAGCAGAACTTCACCATTCAAGAAATGATTAACATTATGTGTTACAGCAGAACACTGAAACTGAAAATAAATTATCACAGAATTAGTAATGGCCTAAATACGTATGAAAGTTTGGTCACTTTTATAATTCTCTTTGATTATAGCAATAACGGGCAGGTGGACAACTGTCTTCGCCTGTGGCTAGGTTACTTCTGAAGAAGTAATTTTCCATTTTCTATTCCTCTTATCAAATCTCTTTTTATACCATATCTGCCCAAATCTTAAACACAAAATAAAACAACAACAACAAAAAAAAGCATTTTCAATGCAGCCCTCCTAACCTTTCCTCTATTTTCTGTTTTTGAGTGCCATTCTGTCTTACTGCCTTTCATTACTCAGACAAGCTAAGTACAGTACAGAAAAAGCCACAGGAACACATGAAACGTTATTGTTATGTCTGAATGAGCTGCTGTTTAGAATCTCTTGAGGATGGATTTGCTTCACTTTCGAGCACTCCATGGTAGTAAACAAAACAGTTTAGATGACAGATAACATCACAGTTTCAGAATAACTTTTTATGTGGCTTAAACATAAAGATGTTTTGGGAGAAGGAGAAATGCTCTAAATTTTCTCTCAGCTCGAAAACGTATAGGTATGTGCATATGTGCAAGGGAGTGTGTGTTTGTAACAAAGCAAATAACCATATACATGTGGAGGAGGGAAGTAGAAGTAATCAGTTCTTACATATTTTTCAACTATTATTATTTCAATATATATATTTCTATCTCACAAAAACAGTGACCTAATAGAAAGACAAAAACTGATTAATTTCCTGTAAAATACAGGATTATGATTGTCACATGACCTAGAGTAATCTTTAGAGACCAACACAAACTTCTTCACTGAGATGAGGATCGCTCACATGGCTTCCTCTAATGTATGACTGCATCATTTTAATTGCTTCTTATATGTTTGCTTCTTCTGAATATACCTAAGTGGATGCTGGCAAGAAAACTTGAAATTCCAGTTTTATCCAGTAAAATGTATACAATCATCACAAGGTCATTTTTTAAATTTATTTATTTTTACAAGATGCTGATTTCTTCTCTTAAGCATTGATTAAGATACACTGAAATTATTCCCCCCGTGAAATTATGAACTTTTCTCATATTGACTTTCCAGTGGTTCTCTAAGTTGTTGTGGGATTTTCTCACTTGCTTTCCATTTCCTACAGGATCCATCTCTTCATCCTCTCGTGGGAACTTTGTGAGTAAGTGGAAAATATGAGTATGATCTTTGCTTGTGATTATGAGCCAGCCACAGGGTGAAATCTATGTACTCAGAAGCCATACCCACCTCTTCTTTTTTTTTAAAGAAGAGAACACAGGAGGAGGATTGGCAGTCTGATTGTGTGATGTTGTGTTCTACTTCTCAGTACACAACATGTTTCTGTCATCCATCATAGTCATCCAACTTTATGCTACATTCTTTAGTTTTATATAAAACTGCAGATCTCAAAACATTGTTTACCGAAACCGACCTATGTTTATGATAGCAGGATGTCCTTCAAAAGAGCTAGTTGAAGAATTTTAGAATTTGGAAAGCAGAAGATAAGAAGTCAGTTTACAATACATATTATAACTTACTATATAATTCGAAGTTTGCAACACTTGGATCAGTGTGTTATGACATACAATTTCAAGGAGACTCTGCGATGTGGGAAAATATGTCATAAGTTTATTGAAAGGAAATATGTCTCACTAATGTGAAACAAACAGGCAGACATCAAGAATGAAACTTTTCTTGCTAGAATGCACCGTTTACAGATTCTGGAGACATTATCTTATTCAACAAACCAGAAGAACTGCTGGCAGCCTGGCAAGAACAAACTGGAAAAGTCGTGTGTGTATGTGTAGAAGTACCAAGTCAGGGCTTGAAGCAGTGATTGAGCACCTGGTGGAAAGGCAGGGCCAAACTAGGGGAGCTCAGGTGCATGCAGTGTACCTGAGTAACCAGAAGGGGTGGAGCCAGCATTGAACCCTTCCCAGACCTCACTGAAGGGTTGGTGTAGAGGGGAGGGAGAAGAGGAAGAGAGGGTATTTCTCTGGTTATCCTTGCCTATCTGAGGCTGTTGAAGGATAAGCAGATTTTTTTCTTTGTTTCTGTATACACAGCTGCTGCTTTTGGTCATATTCTTATTTGCTGCAGCCTAGAACTTTGCTGTTCTGCTATTATTGCTGTGCTTTTCATCACTTTATAGCATTACAGTATGTACACATTTGCACATATGTTTGTGAGAGAGAGAAAGAATCCCAGAAAGATCCTCCATATGCAATCTTCTAGCATCCAGTAGCCAACTAAACTTTGATAGTGCATCAAACATGAGAAGGTTTAGCAATCTCTTTTCATTCCCTCCTCTACTTGCTTGGGTTCCAGAATAGATCCAAACTGAAAACATTAGTAATAATAATAATTTAAAAGTAAAGCAAATTAACTCCATAACTTATTAGAATGTTTTATCTGATTTTTATTTATTTTTGGATTTTCTAGAAACATAACTCCGTGCTGAGTGGTTTTTTTAATTAACATACAAATCAAACATTTGACAGAGGCTGTCCAGTTACACTTGACCTTGACTCAGGAAAAATGCAGCAGCTTAATCTATGTTCCTTAAATACTAGCTTCCTCAGAATGGGAGTCATGCAGACTTCCAAAAAGGAATGGGGCATAGGGGAAAATGAACTATTTTAATTTTATTTGTGCCATTCACAGGAGAGTCATTTACAAGTCACAATGAAAAGAACCTCTTTAAAATACATAAAGGGCAAATGTGTTTTCTTTTTCAACCTCACCTACTTGCTGTATGTTCTAATTTCTTTCTGCAGTTAGCTACTGAAGTTCCATTGATCTTGTGGTGTGGGAGGACCTTTAGGTGGGAGTCTGTTACCCTGAGCAACATGACAGCATTAATTCAATTGTGCTCAGGCAAAATGAAAGTGGGTTACATGCATATTTGCATCTCTGCCAATAAACACATTAATGCTACAAGCATATGATTTTTTGCCAGATTAATTAGTTTAATTCTCCCACAACTTTTTTTTTTTTTTTTTTTTTTTAAATGTTACTGGTCTTCCATCTAGTTAAGAGAAGTATCTGCATGCCATAACTTTTTATATTGAACTCTTCTCAGTTGGTCTCCTTTCTTGTATGTTGTTGTATGAAATGTATGTTCATTTTGAAGTTTGTAGAATTATTAATATATGACTACAGAAAGTAGCCTGATATAGCCTGACTTTCATACCATTTCAGCTAAATATTTTTCTGTCTTTCTAAATCACACACACACAAAAAAATTATTTTTGATAATAATAATTTTAGGATTTATGGAACATATCTTTATTTATGCTCATTGCTAAAATAGTTTCCCCTCTCACTGTGCTTTTTCATCCTGTTTGATTTCGTTTTCAGCCTTCTTGACTCATGAGAAATCTCCAGATATGCTAAGTACAATCAAGTTAGGATTCATTTTGCATAACTTTAATATGGAACAGTTAGGCTCCTGGTCTGAGCTAGTAATGTCAAACACTAATACAGTTACTAGGGAGAGAAGGACCTTGAGCTAGTGATTCATTTCACTGGCAGTAACATTCTTTAATGTAAATGGAGACCCAGGAGTCTGAGGCTCCTGAGTAGTGTTGCACTCTAGTTAGTCCCCAGCTTGGATGAATGAAGGATCAAGATTATGGAGAAGTGATAAATTGTAGCTTTACAACTCAGTTTACATAGTATCTCAGTTTTTCTAAGGGCAGTTCTAGGAGTAGCATACTTTCCTAGACTTAATTTGGAGAAAATGTACTCTGACAGAAAATTTCCCACTTAAAGACTAATTTTAGGAATGGGGCTAGATTTCCTTATTTTCAGGCAGGGTTATTTTCGTGCTAAATTTATCCCACTTGGGTGAAAATCTCCCAGGTTTAAAGGTACAACTTGGATTTGGACTCTTAAATGCAGCATAACTTCTTTCCGCAGAAAGGCTAGAAGCCCTTGCACTGTAACAGCTGGACAAAATGTTTCTTCAGGCTAGCTATCAGGAAATAACAGATATGAAGGCTATGTGTTCATCACAGGGAATATTTCTGTTCACTTGTTCAAAACTGCATATTCTTCCCAGAGGGCAAAAGCTATACATAATATGAGGAAAGGCAGATTGTTCAGTGCCAAATTCATGTGGTAAAAGCACTTGTCAAGAAATAGAGAACTCACCTTCAAATCTTGTATGAATCTCAGGAGCCTGTAGTTCATTTTTCCTACTCCTCAATAAAGTGTCTAAACTCCAACTGTCTTTAATGGGAATCAACTCGTAGTGTCTTTTGTGCACTTTTTTCACTGACTGTTTAACCCTAAATCACTACGAATTTTCTTTGTTATTCTATAGTATTTGATAAATTACACTCCAACTCCTTAAAATACTGAACTAATTTTAATAGTATAATTGAATTGGCATACACAGTGTGATGATATGTATAACTATATATCAAAATGAGCAATTCAAGTTTCTTACTTTCTCCAGGATGACAGCAGGAATCAGGAGTCTTGCTCAAAAGAAAATTCTATTATTATTTTTGTTAATGTTTTTAAAATAATTTAAGCCTATACATCTATATAGATCATATATATAGTGTATATAGTATCATGTAATACATATACTATAATATGTATTTAGTAACTTTGATGTAAAGTAGAGGAATAAAGGATACCATTTCTATTTTTATTTGTGACTTTTAGTGAATAAGAAGAGTTACGTGAAGTACACAAGTTCATAACAGCTTTCTAAAACCCATGTTGTGTTTGCATGTGTGTATGTAAGACAGGCAGAGTGATATACAAAAAAGGAGTAACATGATGTTAAGATGTGAAACTGATGGCATTATTATCTTCACTTGTAAATTATAAATCTCATTTTCCACATCTTCAGCTCTGTGAGCCTGTCCTTCAGCTGAGAAGCTTACAATAGAAAATGTGAGTAATCAATAGTCCTGTAAACATGTTGGCTGTGTTTCCTACCAAGATAGTCAGATTTGTAATTTTATGCCTATTTTAATACCTGATGTTGATCATTTTTCAAAATAATAGAAGTCATTTCATACTGATGAGATTCCCCTTTTGCAAAAATTTCTAGACCTGTTTCTGTATTATTATGTCAGTGCAGAGTTTTTCAGGTAAATAGGCTCTCCTTTCTCAAGCTTTGAACCTGTGGACCTGTGAACACTATCCATAGTATAGTATTCAACTAAGATGCTGTGCAAGATAAATTAACTCAGATTTGGAACAAGACAATGTCTCGGTCTAATTTGAAAAGCAGATGGACTGAGGGCACAATTGTATGAATAAGAAGAAATTAGGACATACTTTTTAGTGTGCCCAAAGAAATTTTGAAGGCCTACTAGAATCTTAAAAGTACAAGTGCAATTTGCTGTCCTGGTTCTTTACTCTTTCTGTTATCTAAGCTGAAGATATATATATAAACAAGAAATAATAATTCTGTCCAAAGCTTTCCTTATGACTTCTAAATGAAAAACAGCCTCTTTCTTTTCATTCCCAGAATCACTGTTTTGCCCATCACCTTTTAACATGCCATTTATGTTTATTTTTATTTTATTATTTCCAATGTTATTTTGCTGGGGTTTGGACCTTTAAGCAACCTACAGTCTCCACATTACTTTTGGATTTGTTTATTTAATTAAGTTGAGAGAGCCAAAAATGATGAAACATAATGGGTGGATGTCACCTCTCCATAAACTTTAAAGGAGTAACTGCAGTGTTGGTCCGTGACAGAAACTGATTAAAACAGACACCAGTATATAGAAATATTATTCATTTTAATAATGTCAGTCTTAGAAGTATGATTGGTAATGGATTCCATCTGGTTTGGTTGTCTCTGTTCTGTCTCAGAATCTATTAGGCTGTATAATTTCAATCCTGAAATAAGTAGGTGGTTTCACAAAAGTTTAAGGGTAGTATACAGACTTAGTTTTTCATTTTAGAAGATACATGTTAGGGATTGTTGGAGATTGACTTCAGTTAATTGCACATCTTGTTACTTGATTTAAAAGATCAAATAGATGAACCAGACACATCTTGGTAAGGACTTATGTCTTTCTGAATTGAATCCTTTTGAGAAAACCTGCATTTTGTCAGTTTTATTTCCCAAAACAAAAGAGGAAGAAAAAAAAAAAGACATACATGAACCACATTTATCTTTGTAATCATTTGCCTTCATTTATCAGTGTTGCTTTACTGTTGTTTAGGCATTGATGGTAAATCAACAGTGCTTGTTGAAACTGTTGGCAATGGGAAGAGATGTAGTTAGTACCAGTAAGAATGAACTACAACTGATTTTAAAATAAACTTGACACAAAATTCCTGGAAGGTTCTACATGGTTGTCAATAATGACGTTGCAAATCTGCACACAGGTTGAAAAATAAGCTATTTCTGCATCAAATGTCTTAGCAAGTAGGTATACATACACCTGTTGGTGGGTGGCTAAATGGCAGCTGTTACTGGTGTTTGAAAGTCTCATGCTCGCAGCAAAAGAGGAAACCCAAGAAAAACAGATAGTGAGCGATGCATTTTAAGTTCTGCTGTGAAAACTCAGTGGTATTTAGAATAGCAGTCATGATGTTATATCTACAAGATACCTCTCAAGATTATTTAATAATGTTGTGTAATAAAAAGCAAATAAGCAAACCTTACTTTTAGCTGAAGGAAACTTTCTTTTTGAAGATATTCTGGATTCATAATGAGAGTTCTTCATAATAAATTTTCAGTATAGTTCTGGTTTTTGATTTCTTTATATTTGTTGGTGAATCTTGTATAATTCAAACAGCGGATATGCAGCGTTTTATCAAATCATGAAACACAAGTAGTTAAACCAATCTCAACAGAGCCCCATCTGGTCTCTTTCTAACTTTCTAGGTTATCATATTTCTGACAGTTTCCTAACCATTGTTACTACATCTGTAAGTAAGGCCCCCCCAGTCGATTTCTCTCTCATTCAAACAATTGAGTGAGACTGTTTTCAAAATAGTAATAAAGATGGAATGAAGAGATACTTAAGAAAAAAAAGAAAGATACAACCACTTTAAAAAGGCAGATTATCAAAAGCATCTTTTAAAACAGTGAGTCCAAAAATAATTCCAAATCAGCCTGAAAGATCATAAACTTGCCACAGACAGGAAGAAAAAATCCCTTTAATTTAGTGTGCAGTCACAAAAATAAGTTAGTCCATCAAAGATCTCATCACATAACATAATTCCACACATTGCTATTGAGCAATCCCGAAAGGAAAGTAATGTAAGAAAAATAGTTAACTGAAACTGAATGTAATGCATTGATCTTTCAATTAAATCCTAATGGTTTTAAACTAAGACAGGGGAGATTTACGTTAGCTATTAGGAGGAAGTTTTTCACACAGAGGGTGGTGATGCACTGGAATGGGTTGCCCAAGAAGGTTGTGGATGCCCCATCCCTGGAGGCATTCAAGGTCAGGCTGGATGTGACTCTGAGCAGAATCTAGTGGCTGGAGACCCTGCACATAGCACGGGGGTTGAAGCTGGATGATCATTATTGTCCTTTTCAATCCAGGCCATTCTATGATTCTGTATGATTCTATGACCTCCTACCAATCCCCTAACACAAATGTATTTCTTTCTTGGCTCTACTAATTTTGAAAAGGTAAGAATTAGTATATAATCTTTCATATACATGAATTTAAACATATATAAATATACACAGGTCACTTCAATTTAAAACTCTTCTAAATGAGAAAAAGCATTTAGATATGTCTAGTCACCTAAAAATAGCCAAGTTTCCTAGTGTCAGGGAACTAATGAAAAAAAAATTACACTTGAGGATGTTGTTGCATTTTTTCTTCTCTTTTATTGATTATTATTTGCTTTTATTAAATATGACACATAGTTTTCTCCTAGAACTCATGTTTATACCTGGGTGAAATAACCCTTTGAGGTGACAGAACTGTTTTTTCAGTATAGAAGCTTACTTTTAATATTTGTATGCAGACATTAAAATTAAGAATAATCTCTGAACACTGATGAAATAAAGCTGTAAGTAAAATTGAAAGTGGATGAATTATTATTCATAAATGGCACTAAACCAGTAAAACTACTAAACCTGAAACACCTAAGAAAAAATTAATCACATGGAATAATTCATAATTCTGTTTAAAGTATGTATTATGTAAACAGTTTGTTTTAGAAAAGGTGATTCAGAAGGTTATTTTGTGAAGGGACTACAAGTAGAAAAATGAGGCTCTGAAATCCACAGGGTACTGAACTTCTTCTATTCAGACATCTTGCCTAAATCAGAATTTTGACTTATTTTTGTCAAATTCATAATTCCATTCACAATGTTACCATGTCCTTTGAAAAAAAAAGGAGCTTTTGGCTTTTAGATTTCTATTACTGAAAATTTACCATGTTTCCAGCTGACTTTCACATCAAAATGTGCAAAAATGGTGTACTGTATTTTTAGTTAGATTTTGTTCAGCTTCACTCTTTAGACCTTGCTCAGTTCTATCAAAATTCTTTCTGGTTTCAGTAATATCTTCTTTCCAGAGATTCTTATAGATCATAAATGTGCCATCTTTTCACTTCAGTTTGAATAAAATATTCAGTCTCACTAAAAGCAAAATTCAGTCTTGATATAGTTATTTTATTTACAGTAAAACTTTCAACTTTTATCACTTTTCTGCTTCAAAAATGGCAGAGTAACATTCACTGTAGAAATTTACAAGAGAAATACCTTGAAAACTTTGATATCACCCAGGATATTTATCAGGACCTCATATTAATCCTATCTGAAAGAAGGCACTCAGAGCTGAAATGTTTAACCATCCTTGAGTATCTTGCAGGATCAGCTAATAGACCAATTATCCTAGACATATGATGCATTCTTTCATATGTTAGATTTGACACTGCGTTTTTAATGTATATGGAAAAATGAATTTACTGTGCCCCATGATGCTTATTATGATTATTATCAAAACATTATCCCATTTCAATTATAACTTAACTACCATGCCTTTTTTTTTTCTCTTTTTTTTTTTTTTTTTTTCCTTATTACCCTCTAACTATTATCATCAATAAAGCAGATCCTTGTCATCAGCACAAACAAACCTGTCAGGAATGACCCTTTGAAGCAATTTAGGCAAAACATTTTTAGTTGTGTTATCAAGAACACAGCCAAATGGCCAAAAGAAGTGATTATTCCCCAGTATTAGGCATTCCAGAGGATGCATTTGAGGTATCTTGTATAGCTGTGAAACTCTTGGCACAAGAATGATGCTTATAGACTCAAATAAGCTAGCTGGAAGGTCACAAATATGGTTAGGGGGAAGAAGTACATGATGTAAATGGAAAGATAAAAAGAATTGGACTTATTATCGTGGAGAAATTTGTTATCCTGGAGGAAACATATTTCTTCTGACAAAGGGAATGTCAAGTGCCACCTTCAACCATCCCATAGATTTTTATAAGGAAGACAAACTCTTCTCAAATGTGCACAAAAGAATAGGAGGCAGCACCCATAAGCTACTGTATGGGCATTTCCCATTCAAACTAAAAGCAGAACATAAACAAAAAGAAGTCACAAGCGTAGTTAAAGCATGTATAGGTTTCCCAGAATGGTTGTCTACAGAGAAATTCAAAGCTTGGCCAAACTGGCTCCCAAGAAACTTTTATTACAAGTGGGTTATTCAGTTAAAGGATCCAGAAGTAAGTATCTGATTCATAGAAGCTTGTGCTAAATTGAGGTTCTGAATTTTGAGATCGACAAATAACTTTCTAGGAGGTACAGCATTTCTACATATGGGAACCGTTGTCATTATTTCATGTATTTTCATTTGGCCAATGAGTCAATCTAGCAGATCACTCTTAGAGATGACTAGAATAGCAAGGCATGCAGGAAATTCATTTATTACAAACTTTTAGATCTGGAATTTTTTGCTGATATCATGTTAAATTCTAGTTCCAAAGGGTAATATACAATGAAGTGAATACTAACTTAGACCTCTTTCCTACCATAAATCTTTAGTTGGCTATATATATATTTTTTAAGATTTTGTCCTGTATAGATCATTAGAAATTATAGTTCCTTGTCACTCTGTATGAAACCTATCAAGATTTCATGTTGTCTGTTAAAATAAGAAAAGTAACATACATGTTTTCTCCTTTATCCGTTAGAATGATCAGTTAGAATGTTTCACTATGGTTTATTCCTGAAGAATCCTGTTGGGACACAAAAATTCATTGGAAGCCTCAAACAAAACATCAAACCTAGTGAAGCCTAACTACTGATTTTTTTTTTCCTATATTTCATGCCTCATGCAACAATCTCTCTCTCTTCCATGCTTTCTTTACAGCTTCTTTACCACTTTCTTTACCATCTCAGTTCCCTGAATATACCCAAAGCCCTTAATTCTTGAGGTGCCACTCATGCCTCCTTCAACACACTCAGATCCTTTCCTCTTCCTCAGTTTTCTGTAATGTCATACTCGTCAGCTGAGTTAGCTCAAGCCTTCAGAGCAGAGTATGCCAAAATGGATTTGCTGTTTATAAGATGACCACTTGGCACAACACAACGACAGGAAGAAAAGGATAAAAGGAAGGTTGTGAGACTGCAACATAAAAGGAGAGAGAGAGCCCTAGATATCTTTCTCAGTAAATGCAATCAAACTATCTGTATCAAGCTATCAATAAATGCACTGCTTCATGAGCAGCATTTATTCTGATTTCGACAATATGAATGCAGGTAAATTAAGTAACTAATCAAGGCACACTTTGTTGTCTTTCATATCTTTGCTTATGCCAGCAGCTAAATATGGCCTCTAGCTCCATACAGCATTCCTCCTTCATTTCTAATCATCATTTCTGTCAGCCAGATAAAAAGTACATACAATAGCTGGTTGCTTGCTAGGATCATGCTGTTTAGCTAGTGAAAACGCAAGTTTTTATGGCCAGGCTAGTATTATGAGACAGAACAAGTAGGGCTGCCTCATTTTCTGTCTTTCCCTGTGTAAGAACACTAATCAGGTAGATTTCATTGTTTTTCCTTTACTTTTCCTCTACTCACTCTGTTCTGCAATGTTCTGTAAGGAATTTAATATCTCTGAAACACTTTCCTTGATATCAAATTACATTGAAATTAAAGGCAAGAGTGAGGAAAATAGTGTAAAAAATCAATAGAAATAATGTTTTTGTTACTATCAGCTAATTATGTAAAAAAAGACAGCCTTTTCTAAAGGCTTATTAATAAAGAGTAAATATTTTTGTTAATTGTTCCTACATCATTAAAAAATATCAATTATAATGGCTTCCAAACATTCAGTCATCAACCTGTGAATTGTAACAGCAGCCTTCCAGTATGCAGGATATATGTGGTAGCTTGCTGTTAATAACACAAAAGGCGTATTTTCCCCAAGCTTTCATAAATTATGTGTTTAGAATGTGTAGTGTGAATGCCTCTGACTTTGCACTTTGCTTATTCATACTTGAGGACTTGGCTGCATTCAGCATATTCAGCATGTCTATATTGTAAAATCATTTCCAAAAGATTAAGAATATTGAACTAAAATTTTCAGCCTCAAAATTAGTAAAGCCTAAAACTTCTGATTGATAAAGAATACTCAAAGCATAAACTAATAATCTGCATGATGATTTAAATTAGTTGCAAGTTGCACTTAGATGAGTTCAACTCACTATATGTTGTAATAAAATGTATTACCTACATCATAGCTGCTACCAGTGATGGTATTAATACAGAATAATTATTTCTATTGAATTATATATATGTGTGTGTAAAAGTATTTTTTCCAAAATGTACTTCAATTTTTCATTACAAGCCAAAATGTTTTCAGTCCTTTTTGGCCAATACAAAAATATATCTGCCTTGGAACTTATGGATATCTCTGAATAATAATCCTGTTCTGGGGTTCTTCCTTAACAAGCAGAAGAAAATGCTTTCTGTCAAGCTCCATAGTATTACTTCATATACTTCTTTCTTTCATAGATCTCAAAGATCTTATCCGATCTCACTACAGCTCTTTGAAGAGGGGAAGCTTTGCCACCAACTCGTTGCACCTGAGAGAAGTTATAGATTCGAAAAATCTTCAGTAAGTACTAGAAGTGTTTTAGGTAATGAAAGAAAACACTTCAATCCTGAAAAGGTTACCAAATTTTTGAGCTGTTTATGTACCACTGGCAACAACATTTTGGATCATGAAGTTCTGTAAATGCACAAATACAGGACGCTAAATGTAGACAAGACTACCATTTTGAGTGGTTAGATAATTTTTCCCTACTTAATTTCTGTTGCTGACCAAGTAAAGAGAATAGCAACCAAACATCACCTAGAACACTATTGGCCCTTGATTTACTTGGCTCACGTTTAGGACACTAGTTCTCAGGAAATTTCACAGGTGAGTTTTAAAAATTTAATTAGCTTTCTAATCCATGCAGTATTAATGTACCTTTTTAGTTTGATTTATGTAATTATATTAATTAAAGCTACTTTTATACTGTCCTAACCACCTTAAAGTTCAACTGAATAATGAAATTAGTAAGGACAGTGTATCAACAAATGTGGTTCATTTTCCAGTGGCACTATGTTCTTAGACAATTCTTTTTTTTTTTTTTTTTTTTTTGAGAAATGACAAGCTTCAGTTCTGTAAGGGAGTTAGCATATGTGCAGACTCTAACTTTTACCAGAATTCCTCTTTATTCTCTAGAATTGTCTAGATAGCTCCAGCATATGCTTTAAATTAAGGTCATACTAAAATTTCTGTTTTCAGATCAATCTGAACATATACGCACTGCTGTTCTGAATACAAAGACATGAATTCAGCAGATGTAACAATACAACATTAAAGCCAGTATCTACTCCCCAGATTCATACTACTGTCAATCTACTATGAAAAAATTGTTGTACAATACTGAAAACAATATATTTGCTTTCACTATTATATTTTTGCCTGTTGGGTATGTTAATTCAAATGCAAATCTTTAGCACTGAAACTAAGTCAAGCTCACAAATACACATATTTCATAGAATCATAGCTTGATCATAGTTTGAAGGGACCTTTAAAGGCCATCTAGTCCAACACCACTGCAATGAACAGGGACACCTACAGCTGGATCAGGTTGTGCTTGTGTTTAAGTTCATACTGATCAGGCAGTGTTTAGTATATGAATTGTCATCCTTAATGATATGGTTTAATCATTAAGACAAATAAGAAAACCTGTAAGGCAATCTTAGCATTTTATTGAAATATCTGAACATATTTTTACCTTATCAATTTCTATGTGTTACTTATAAATCCTTTTTACAGCTAAAGTCATAGGAGAAACAATGTGCTTCTGGAAGCATGAAAAACTTGATCAGAAGTATTTAACTTCAGCAAATGATTCTCAAGATGTCTTGCTCTCTTACAATTTCACTGTGTACTGTAGAGAATATTCCACTCACTACGAGCATTAAGAGACCTGTCATTCATAGAAGCAGCATGACAAGTGTTTCAGTAAAACACACGACATATCCTCTGGTTGAACTGACAACAGGATCTAGGGAGAATCAGATATACCTTTAAAAAGTGTTTCGTACTTTAACAATGTGCAGCATAGAAATCCCTTTTTAATAAATTGTTATGGGGAAAAATGAGAAAAAAAAAAACATTTTTCAGGATGAAGATCATAGTGCATCTGCTAGATAATACCACATAATACTGAGATAATTGAATTCATTGCATTTGGAGGATCCTAGTTTGCCAGATTATTCATTTTGCAGGAGCACTTCATCTTTAGAAGCTTGGCTTCTCTGCCAATTTATGCTCAAGGCTGTGTGAGGCAAAATTAAGTTACATATTGAGAAGAGCAATGAAGAATAAAGACACTGACCTAGATCAGAAGCTATAAACATTTTTAATACACTAGGAAGAAAAAAAAGAAAAATAAGTGTAATACGTCTTGAATTATCCTAGAAAAAGAAAAAGGCTGGCACCTGGGGAATTCTATTTGACTGACAGGATGAATCTACACAGATAAGGCAGGAGGTGAAACAAAATTACAAACTGACAAAGTGAAGAGAAGCTGGTTTAACTCGCTAAACAATATCTTAATAAGAAGTAAGACCTATATCTCCTGCTGATTTCCCAAAATTTATGCTGTCTACTTGATTTTATAATGAGATATGAACAGAAGGCACAGGCTATATCATAAACTCTTGGAAATATAGTGTGGGATTTGCTGCTTTGTTTGGAAATACTTACCTCTAACCATTTGCTTTCCTTTACTTTACTGATAAATATTGAGATAACAAACCATTTTTATGGAGATACTTGTAGCATACATACAGACATATGGACAAACACACAACAGGCTTCAAATCTTCAAACTTTCAGTGGGAGCTTGAATTCAAGACCCATAATATCATACTGCAAGTATATTTGACTACTAAGGAAATTTAGTTAACTTCATGAAGGTCTTGAGTGCTATCGTATTCAAATCAGCAGGAGAATGACATACAACTATTTTCTTCCTGTCAGGAGATGAAAGTAATTCTCAAGGTGATTTCACTCTGACTTAAAGCAAAAATTATAACTAGACACCACTAATTCTCTACACTGGAAAGATTAACACATTTTTATTCATTCTTCATGAAAAGTGTTTTAGTGAAGGGAATCATGAAAGCCTCATGCAAGCTCTTATTATGCTACGGCTATTTGAATGGACATTTTTGAAACCCATCATCCTTCACCCAGTAAGACGAATTTGAATTATTAGAGCTGATTGCCATGGGAGTACTTATGTGTTTATAGCTATTGTATCAGAATAAAACTGTTCACCGTGTTGTAGGATAGAGCACAGTTTGGGCAGACAACAGGAGGCATCTATATTACTAAATGATTTCCAGGAAAAAGAAATTATAATGAACAATAACGTTAGTCAAAACAAGCAGCTTGAAATGCATATTCAGTCATTAGCAACTGATGAGCAATTCCAAACAGCATACACTTGCAAAGATTAGTTTAGATCAAAAAAGTTAATTCTGTTCTAATGGAGTGTCACTAGCGGTTGATACATTTGGTACCACAAAATAATATTGCATTTACATACTGGGGACTTCTGTGTCACTTTTTCTGGAGATGGCACTCTGGCAGCAAATAGGAGCTTTTAAAATTTAAAATATGGATTTCCTATTCAATTTACCACTAAAATAACTAAAATAACTAAATCTTTGTGGTCCTTCTTTGCACCCTCTCCTGTAGACCCTCTCCAACATCTCATATTTCTTGTGCTGGGAACCAGGCCTGGGTGCAGTACTGCAGGTGGGGACTCAACGATCACTTCCCTTTCCCTGCTGGCCATCTTTCTTTTGATTCAGCTCAGGATTCTGTTGGATTTCTGGGCCATGAGTGCACACTGCTGGCTCATGTCCAGCTTCTCATCCACCACAACATCCAATTCCTTCTCTACAGGGCTGTGGAAACTCAATAAATTCTTCTCCTTGTCCATATGCTCATGTCTGGGATTGTCTTAATCCAAGAGCAACAACTTGCACTTGGCCTTATTGAACTTCATTATGTCTATGTGGGCACACTTCTCAAGCCTGTTCAGCTTGCTTTGGATTGCATCCCTTCCTTCTGCCACTGTTCAGCTTGGTGTCATTTGCAAGTTTGATGTAGAGAGACTCAAACTCACTATCTAGGCCATTGATTAAGATGTTAAAATGCATCAATCCAAAGACGAACCCCTGAGAGAGACCATTTGTCACTGGCCTCCATCTGGACATAAACTACTGACCATGTCCCTCTGGCAGAGACCATCTAACCATTTACTTATCCACCCACTAAAACCATATATCTCCAATTTAGAGATAAGGATGTTGTGTGAGACCATGTCAAAGGCCTTGTTACTTGCTATACACGTATGCATTAAAGCATGGGTGTCCAACCTTTCGGTTTGTCTGGACCACATGCAGTGAAGAGGAATTGTCTAGGGCCACATATAAAATACAGTCAGTGTGTATAAGTAACAAAATTTCTTTATATATAGATTTACATTTCTGAAACATAAGAAAGAGGACAACAAAAACATAAAATTAGAAGATGGGACATGTATGACTTGAAGTATTTTATGTATTTTATATATCCCAACATATCATAATTTCATCTACAGTGATGACAGTAAAAATGATTAATTAAATTAAGTTAAACAACTAAAACAATGTTTTTAAATGCCAGTTTGGGGATTTTAAGTTTTTAAAATTTACTACATAAGCCTAGAATTGACCAAGGAATACATTCACTGTAAATATTGCATACCTTTCATTATATACTTTAAAGAAATATAAGGCTAAATTTGTATAGGTATTTTCATTTTTGTCACTTAATATCAAATATAATGAATCCAGCTCTACTTAAGAAAATAAAATAAGGTTTAGACTGGAAAGAAAAAATAAAAATATTTTTGCCAAGAAGTCTATTATATTTCAATGAGTTATGTTGTTAATGGTAGTAATTCATATCCTATCAATTAATTTTATAAATACATCACTACTTATAATTTTGTTTAAGATTACAGTCAGAATGGGAAATGCATTTCTTCTGTCATGTGGACAGCAAACTCTTTCAGAGAGATAGCTAGTTTATTGGTATAAAGTTAATGACTAGAAAAATAAGAATTTCCTGTTTTCTTTTACTTTCACTGGTATAGATGTTATTTGCAGTTATTTGTAGCTATTGTAATAGATATGGAGTTGCATGTGTCATCATCATGTATCTGAACTTAGAAATTTGGTGCCACAAAGTGTGGATTTGCAATACATGGCTGATTTTCAAAGGTGTTGGATACCCCGGTTTGATGCTACAGGTAGATGTTCAGAGATTTTGCAAACAGAAAAAAAAGCATTCTTCACAAAAGAACCAATAGATAACTACAAAAAGGATTATTTTGTGTCAGTTTATATATTAAAACCATATTTGAATAAAGTTCAGCATATCTTAGCATATCTTTCTCAAGAAGAGTTCATTTTTTGTAAAAAATAAATTTTTGAAATATACAGCTTAGTTTATATTGATTGTTAAAATATGAAATCAAAACACAATGTTTTGAAATTACTAAAGCATTTCTTACACTTTTTTTTCTCTGTTTATCATGACATTTTCCATCCATATTTACTCTTTGATCATGAGTTGGGAGTTTAAGCCACAATTCTGGAAGAGTTTTCCTCCTGAACATGCATGTGATGATGGTTTCTTGAACATGAGTGGTGCTGTTGAGTAACAGTAAATGAAAGAGCTGTATAAATTATGTTTTATCAACCGTGAATCATATTAATGTTTGTGCAACTCTACATATTTTTGGCAAAGGAACACAAATCCGTGTCTAATCATTGAAGTGAAGTCTTTAACTTTTCCTGATGAAATGTCGGTCAGTCGCGCTAAATGGTATACTGGAAAGTGATAAAATGAAATTCATAGTGCAATATGCACTGGAACAAGATGATCAAATTCATTTCAACCTGTGACAACCTAGTGGATTAAATCACCCTATGTCCCGTCCTGAATATATAATGAACAGATCTGCAAAGTTATGAAATCAAATGCCAGTATTTCCAAAATGCCAACTGGGCAATAAAGAAGTTGCCTAAATCACTTGAATTTGAGAACTCATTTCATTTCTCCTCTCCTAATTCACCTTGATTTTTAATACAAAAAACAAACAAACAAACAAAAATCGCCACTGTTATTCTCCTCAGTAAGACTCATAATTACTATTGGTTTTAATATTTATCCCAATAGGTGTCCACCTATAAAGATATCAGAACCTTGCAGAAGTTTTGACAGATTTTGACTGGGAGGTTGATCAAGGACCTGGTGCACTGCTTAATATCTGTCTTTCTGCACCTAGCTGCATGTTGAAATTTGAATGCCAAATGTGTGTGAAGCAGACACTAGTATATAAAAGTTTCTTCTCTCCTATAGGAATCTGTGTTTCTACACAAAAATATACATGCATTGAAGTTCTGAAAACAAAAAAAAATAAGTAACTGAATAGACAATTAGAAAACTGTACCTTCTGAGGAGGGGAAAAGTATGTGGTGATCACTATTAAATAAGCAAATCATTGAGGGATAGATGCTAATTATTAATTTTGAAAATATTAACTGACATAAACTATGTCCATTAAATTAATTATACAAAATCTACAAAGTAAGGCATTCTTAAACATTCACATCCTCACATTATTCTCTTAATCACTTTTTATGGCTTTTGCTATGTAAATCTTAGGAATATCTTGCTTTTGCTTTGGTTCCAAACAATGAATAGTCTATGAATTTGCTGAAAAGTTAGAGCAGTGTTGGTTTTAGACCAGAATGCTGGGACAAGAATGGAAGTTACATGGATTCATTCATGGATTTGTAGCTGGGGGATTCCAAAGTAAAATACAACTTCTGACATAGAATCATAGAATCACCGAGATTGGATAAGACCTCTCCATAATTTCTGTTGTTCCTTTCTTTTGATTTCAGGTTTTCAAGGATACACTAATCACCATAAAGTCTGGTCAAAGCATGTAATTTGCCTTAAGCTGAAGCTTGACTCTATTCAAAAAAGGGTTGGAGGTTTGTACCAGGATGCAAATTCACTAGTCATCAGTATGGGGACTGCATGACGATTCTAAGATCTCTCCCTGGGCAGATATCAGAGAGGTGAAATACTTATCTAGAAGAAAAGTATTACTTGTAGCTTCAGAAATCACAGATTTTGATAGGACAAAAAATTACAGATTATTTTGATTTTAAACAAAAGCAGCAAATAATCAGGAATGGGATTTGGTTAATCTTCAACTATTCCAAAAATTTCAAAAAGAAAGGTTCCAGTAATTATTTTTCTCAATAAAATGGAAAGGATTTACTAAGACTAACTTCTGTTCAATTGTTGAGTGCATGCTTATGCTTTTTCTAAATGTTTTTTTTTTTTTACCTTTGAGAAAGAAGTGACTCTGAGAGTAGTAGAAATAACTCTTAGAATAATCCATTTTAATTTTAAATATCACTCACTCCTTTTCCTTCTCTTTTCCAGTATTTCCTTTCTTGAAGGCGAAGTAGCTTGAAAAGAGTGTTTTGTAAAAAAAATTGTGTCTCGTTTTCTATTTCTATTGATTTCAGGAAAAAATCTCATTCCCTTTAAAATTAACAGGAATTACTTAAACAAGGTCCATATGCCTAAAATGTTTCCTCTTAAGAAAACTTGAGTCAAGAATCCATGGTAAAGAGAGGCTCATGCTTTGAAACTAATTCTAATGAGACATACCAACATTGCAGAAAGCTCAGTTTATCCTGTTAGTGTTCTATTTTGGATAAGAAAAGGAAAACATATAGAAAATGAGGCAGACATAGGAATGGAGAAATAGATAGAATTAGGAGAAATTAGGCTGTATGAAGGAGGACATGAAAAGAAAAAGGAGTGTGAACAATGAAAGTAACACTGCACAACTTCGGTTAAAATCTTAAAAGAATTCAGTAGAGGATTTCCCAGAAGGAGAAGAGACGCACATGAGATGTGATGAACGGTACAGATACGTGGAAAATCGCCAATGTTTAGAAGTTGGATCGGAGATCTTGGGTAACCTGAAAGCACCTGTGGTATCCTGTGGCTGCAGGAGCTGCTAACTACTCATTGCATCCTAATGTTGTTTATTTGCCTATGCCAAAAAAATGAAATGGAATAAGGAGGCAATTTTAAGGAGTGCTTAAAATAACAATGTCAATTCTTATGTCTGATTGAAAAAAAAAGTACTTACTGCTACCAATAATATTGACTATTACTGGAAGCTGAGAGAAATTTAAAAAAAAAAAAAAAAAAAAAAAAACTAGTTCCTGTAATTCTTTGTTTGTTTGACTTGTTATGCATCATTAGATTCCATGTTTTCCTCTTTGTAGTTGAAAATTCTTTTCCACTTTTTTTTTTGCATAAGAAAAGGAAGATGAACACTTTCCACAAATTACCAATTTATGTTGTTGTGTTCTCTTGTTGTTGTTGTTGTTGTTTTTAATATATATTACATTGCTACAAACACTAAAACATCCTGCAGTTACTTAAGAAGATGCATAAAATAATGTTTCAGTTCATCACGTCTCTGGAAATTAGTGTGAATTCCTGAAGAATTATATTCCATTTCTGAACTTGATGCATTTCTGTCGTAATTGGAAGACTAGATTGTGCTAATTTTCTCTGTTACTTTTTAATGAATACTTTGTCTTTTTAAATGATACTTTATATTGCAGTGTACATATAAAATATCATTTACCTCATGTATCTTTCTATCTTTCCTTAACAATAATTCAAACACAATACTATATATATATATTTACTTCAATACAAAATATCTACCTATGTTTCTGTATGTACACTACAAAAGCTTCTGCTGTATAAAGTAAAAAGCAATTCTTAAATTGTATGAACATAGAAAAGTCGTTGGGATAGCTTTAACTTTAGATGATGTCTGAGCACTCAAACTGAATTATTTCATAATACATGAATGAGGTGAATAAATGACCATTTGATTGCAAATAACAGCAGTCTCAAGAGTGACAAATAAGCCAATCACAGAAGAAAATATTTAGAAGAACTATTTTGACTTGGGCAGAAATGAGAAATTTACTTTGAATTCCAGACACTATGGAGCCTGGGCCAACTCTAGCTGAAGTCAGTCAGGAGTGGATCTGGTTGTGAATTCTCAAGTAATAGCAATAGAAATGCACAACAGCTGTAGACAAAATGGCCTCCAAAGCCAACCATAAATATTTTCTGGATGACTGGCATTCATTTTCTCCTCAGAAGGCAGCAGAAGAGCTGAAGCCTTACTACTTCAAAAATACACTATGCAAGGTGAAGAGAATGAAATCCCACTTTCTTTATATAGATGTGCTGAAGAGAAAGTGAAAAACGTGCCAAAATAAAAAAAGTGCTGAAAAAAGTGGTGCAGAGAGCACCACTGTTTTCTTTCCTCTATTCTCTGACTTGTTTTATTTCAAAATAAATCTATTTTTGCCAGCTGATGATGTACGTGTAGTAATCACCTTCACAAGAAATCAGAACGCGGTTGAGGTGTGTGCTGGGTAAGGGCTGTGGGGTGGGTACCACTTTGCAGCATATCTACACACCATGGTATTACTTTCAAAGACATCTTTTCTGATTCTCATAATTATAAACTTATTTGTTGCCTTTTACGGAGGGACATGTAATGGCTGCATCACCTGATATTCTGTGAGCAGAACATCACCTTTCAAGTTCTGCTAGTGTAAATTTTTTGCAGAAGCATAAAAGATAATACTTATTAATAAACCTTCCTCTTCAGTTGATGTCCCAGTGCCCCCTAAGACAGAGAACAGTGATCCAAATACATGGAGAGGAGCTCACTTAAGCTAACTAAAATTACTGGACCTATCAGGCCTTACAGGCAAACAATGTGCTTGTCAGTTTGCATCAGTTTCTGCTCTGAGAATGCCAGAAATAACACCAGTGCACTCTTATGCTGGTCTCAGCTAGCTGACTTTTCAGCAGGCCATATACGCATTGCTATGAGTTTGGACATACAGATGAGCAAAATTATTTGTCCTTCCTCTTGCCTATGCCACACACAGTCAGGGCCTTTTACAATTAACTTGTCATAAGTAATTCAGCTTAGGCTGCACATACAAAGGTTTGCTACTCAGGGTTATGTGTTGCCTTTACTTTCTTCACTTGTTTAGAGTAAACTTCAGGTATACTCATCAATTTTTACATTGGCATTTTCAGCCCTACATAGGCAAGAAATGATTGATGCAGGAATAATGCTACCATAGCACTGACAGGAGTCCCTGGTCATCAGTGATCTACCGGGGAAACATGCTTGCCACTGTACAAAGCAGTCTTAAGCTTGTGTGTGTTGACAGAATTGACCACAGGATCACTGAATGGCTGAGGTGGGAAGGGCCCTCTGGATCCATCTTGCCCAAGCCCTGATCAAGCACAGACACCTACAGAAGCTTGCCGAGGATCACATCCACACAGCTCTTGAAGACCTGCAAGGAGTGTGATTCCACATATGTATGCAACCTGTGCCAGTGCTTAGTTGTTTGCACAGTACAGAAGTGTTTCCTGGAGTTCAGGCAGAACCTCCTGTATTTCAGTTCATACCTCTTGTACCATACCTCTTGTACTGGCAGTGGGTACCACTAATCTGGCTGATCAGAGTCTTAGTGATCAGAGTAAGCTCAGGACCAAAACCTAATTCTGCAACAGTAAAGGCTGCAAAAGCTGTTAAGGAAAACACATATTTGGTACTTCTTTTAGATCTTTCCGTCAAACCTCTGATAGGAGTTAGACCTGGCAGTGGGCTGAAAGCAAGTCATATAGCAAAGGCTAACTTTCATATGATTTAGCTGAGACAGGTATGTGTATTTCAGAACCGTTTATGTCATCCTTCTTGCACTTTGCCTAACTTTTAGTAAGCATGCTGTCTCAGACTTTTAATTAAATGTAAATTAAAGCATCTGTCAGTGGAGAAGCATATTTTTATCTCCAGTCTTCATCTACTCAAAAACAATTGCTAATGCTAGCCTTAGTTTTCAACAGCATCAGAGAGAGATTTTGTTAGTGGAGGCTAAAGCATTTACCTGATCTAGTAAGCATCAAGAAGATATATGACAGTGGGAGCAATGTAATACCTTGAACAGCTGCAACACCAAGTGTGTCAGGGCACTGCCTCACCCGGCTCTCACTGTGCACCTCTTTGAAACTCCTGTGTTCTCCCCAGAAACTCTTTATTGGCAAACAGAACTTTCTGTTACCATCACCTGATGAATTATCATAGGAAAAGTCACAAAAACAAATCTCACCATGAAATAGGTATGTTATAAATAGCCTAAGGATTATCTTTGGTGAAATTTTATTCTATCACTGAAGATAAGGCAGGCATTCTTGACACATATAACTCAGCTGTTATCGCCTAGCTGAGAATGTGGTGATTAGCAGATTGGAACTACTAAATGTCATTTATTATCACTAGCGGTTTTATTTGTTTCTCATTCAGAACAAAATGATAGATATGCACATATTTTTCTTTGTCATATAGTCAAGGAACTGCAAGAGGATTAATCAAAGTTTAGGAAGAAAATTACTTGAAAAATTCTGAGGTTTGTATAACTTCCAATGCTTCAGTGAAATGCAATGTAAAAGGAAATGTTTGGCATTATGAATTATTAACATGTACAAGTTCTGAATGAGCAGTATTAGAAGAAAACAAATAAAATTTCTGTACAGAAGTGAACTTTTCTCAGCTGATGATCTGTGTTATTCATTATTTGATATTCTCTCTCCTTACTCCTTTGCTGAGGATGCTTCTCTTACCTTTCTGATGCCAGAGCAATTTTGTGTATAACAGATTTCATATTTAACCCAGCCTCTCAGATTACTGTTTAAGGGAATTTGACTGAGTATTTCCACTACTGAAATAGAATAAAATTAAATTGCTCCTTATTGATCTTTGCATTCCTATTAAAGGAACTACAGTGAGGGTACTCTATAGCATTAAGAAATGATCTCAGACATTCTTTCGAAAAGGAAATTGAATGTATCTGGCAGATAGTGCATTCATGAGTGCACTGCAGCCTGCGGTGTTGTGGAGATTTTTTAGTCTATATCTTGACAGTTTGATATTGCTCATCACCTCTACTTCATCTTGTCTAACAGTCCCCAGTTGATTCTGCTCTCAAAGTAAAAAAGGGAACAGGTTATTGGCACCTGGAATAAACAAAATTGAATAAAAATCACCTTTCTAGAGATCGAAATAGCCCTGCACTCCATCCTTAACCCAGACATCTGCTACTGGCTTGGCAGTACTAGGGAGATATAAACCAAGCTTGTGTACATCTTGTCACAGCAGGTGGAATAAAGAGCAGAAAGAAAAATAACAGTTTTTCCTTTCTTGTATTAATGCCTTTAGCAGAATTAATCTCTGGCATCCTCGGGGAGTTCTATCAGGATACCACACACACAGACAGGGCTGACATGCTGACAGGGATGTAGATTAGAGTCTAATTGTGTCCTTTTTACTGGAAAATTGCCTAAATTCATTCATACTTAAAAAAATAAAAAATAAAAAAAATCCCAACCTATCTTTTCTCTTCTTTTGAAGAGATGGAATATAGTCCATGAGGACACTGGAAAGAGCAGCAGCACCTGATGTAACGGTTTGCAAGATCGCCATTTATCCTAAGGCTTGGAGCTGAATGTGCTTACGTACACTGTGGGTTCCAGGTGCATTTTTGGGGTGACACATAGGAATAATTGTGGCACTTATAATGTTCTCGAGTTACCTTGGATTCATTTAAAAGTTACCATGTAGCAAAACACTGAAGAAGTGGCATGGTTCATGGTGACATTGGGTCTGGAAGGAGTCATTCCATATTTTAAAAGTTTTTATTCTCTAGAATCAATCTAAGCAATGTGCTATGGTAGCTGACTTATTTTATTTAAAAGGGTAGTCAAGAAAAATTTGTTCAAATTCACTATGTATTAATGTTGATTAATTCAATATGTTTGAATTATGCGTTCATTTAGAGGTAGTAACAGCCCTATACATGGTGTAATTTATCTTTGATTAATATGTACTCAGTGAAAAAAAAAAACAATCTAAAAATAATAATATGCACATGGAAAAAATCCACATCCTTATTTCTTGTATCCAGATACTTCCAACCAAATAAAGGTATCTAACTTCAATATTGCATAACTCTAATTAAAGCATTTATTTTTCCTTGCGTATTCTTTGTAAGACATTAAAAAATATGGCACAGAAACATGGCAATTTGGGACACCGAAGTCTGGGTGTCACAGACACAAATGCAGACAGGGGACCGCATTCACTGCAGTCACTCCTTAGAAACCATTTCAGAAACTAATATATAATACACTGTTGCAAGCTTGCTATGGATCCATACAACCTGTAGGGAACATTCTCAAAATAAATAAATAAATAAATAAAAATAAAAA
>PPHD01003275.1:17223-32098 GCA_002909625.1 Bambusicola thoracicus | reverse complement strand
GACGGGGTGGGCGGCAGCGCTGGGGGAGGCGGCGGGCCTCGTTCCCCCCGGCGCCTTAATGCCCGGGGTCACGGGAGGAGCGGGGCGGGGGGCGGCGAGGTACGGGTACGGCGCTGCCTGGAGGGGGGTGCTCGCCCGTGGCTTTACCCTGCGAGGCAGCAAGCACAGAAAGGGGCGGGGGGAGGAGGAGGAGGAGGAGGAGGAGGAAGGAGAGAGGGCGACCACCGAGCCAGGGGCCCTTTCCCGGCTTCGTGCGATGGCCGAGAGCTGCCTCCAGCACGGAGCCCGCTGCCCCTCAGCTTTGCCGCCCCCTCCCCTCCCTTCCCCTCCAGCTCCGACCCCCTCCCAGCTCGAGTCACGGAGCCGCGATTCATGCGGCCGATTTAGTTAAAATAAATAAACCCACAAAGATTCACTGGCATCGACCTGCAGGCTTATTAAGGGCATCGTTACAGTGGCCGCTCCAGCCACTGCGCGGCCCGGAGGGGGCACAGCCTCTCGCAGCCACGGTCACCCCCAAGAACCTCGGATCTCCCCGGTGGGGGGAAGCGGGGTTGGGAGCTGCTGTTGTCAGTGCCGATTGTTAACCCAAATAATAATAATAAAAAGAAATCGTTACAGCTGTGTGCTGGCGGAATACGGCAATTACTATTATTGCCAATCACGATTAGAAATAATTATCCAGAAAGCGCGAAGGGCTCAGCTGCCAAGGTGTTTTGAATAATCGCTTTGGAATGAACAGCACAACATCAGGTTCGCGAACAGGGACGGCTGCAGACTTCCAGGTGTAAGGGTCCCTGAGGGACACCCTACGCCAGCGGGCTCCAGTGTACCCGTGGAGCTTTGTTTTATCCCTCACTGCAGGACCCGGATGCCTGCCCCACTCCTGGGGGTATGAGGGTCTGAGCACCGAGGGCTGGGCTCCCTCTGTCTTCAGTAACAGCAAGGTTAGCAGGTTACAGGGTAATGTGGTCACAGGTGAACCCCACTAGCCCCATTTACGTCCCACAGGCCTCCTCGTTTTGAGTATTTGAAGTGCTGTGTAACCAGGGGGAGGTCACAGGTGATGGACAAGTTCAACATACTTAGCTCAATTATCCAAGTTTCATTTCCAAATTGTGTTCAATTTGATCTTCCTGCCTCCCTCCAAATTATCTTAGAAGAGAAAAAAAAAAGAAGAAAAATCAAATGAAAACAGACAATTTAAGCCAAATCCCGTACACCATTATTTATATGCAAAATGATTTTTGTGATATATGTTCCTGTTAATGGTTCTGGGATGCCAGATCTTTCCGAGTGGATTTACAAACCTAGCCATCAAATTATTTCAAAGGCAAAGCCTATTAGGGACAAAAATAATTATGAACTTCCAGAAGCTTTGTAAAAAAACAAGTTTCTGAATGTTGTCTCTTTAAATTTTACTTAAGTTTTGCTTTTAATTTAAGCCTGGAGGCACAGCAGAGAGATACGCAGCATCTAATAAGGAGTCTGGGAAATAATGCACCGTAATCTGGTGCTGAGCTATTTCTCCATAAAATATAGATAAGGAATCAATTCATAAGCACAAATATCTGCTAGGACCGAGTTTTAACATAACGTTTCACATGAGCATTCTTACATGCATTATTAAAGAGATAACAAAATCGCTTCAAATCAAGCCCCGTACAGTCACATCTGGAAATGCTCTTTTCTGTCTAATTTTCTTCTTTTTTCCCCTCTGAAAAAAAAAAAAAAGTTAGATGAAAAACTCGTCTGTCCCCTTATATATTAACTGTTACCATCAGCTTTTAATCAGCAACATGTATCGTTACATTTATGGAATCCCTTCCACGCTGCCTCTTTTGGATAGCAGTAACATGAAGATAGTATCTGCATTCATTTACAGAATCTGATGGCAAAACCAAAACCACACACAACTAGCATATACATTGCTTTATGCGCACAGACAGGCATGTAGATACATAGACACAACACACATATGTGGAAACAAGTCCTGGCCGTGTGTTGGAAAACGTAATAGAAAGTATCTGTGCAGTTAACCAGACGGTAAGTCAAACACCATCAGATAAGAAGCGGCCGAGGGAAAATTAGTTTAAAATCAGACACAGCTAATTTCTGCAGGTACTGGATGGAACCTCAGCAAGCTTTGCCCTAAGATAGTTAATCACTGTCAGTTTTAAAGGGAGCTCTCTGGGGTTTGAGTCAAATAAAGTATTACCTCTAAGCCACGAAGGGTTAACGAACTCCCACAAGTTGCAAGCAGCTCATACAGCTGGGTTGGTTGGTTTGCTCTGTTGGTTTGCTATTGCTGTTGGGTTTTTTTTTGCTAATGAAATTACATTCTGAGGGCAAAGATAAAGGATGTCCCTAAGATCTGCTGGTTGCTGATGTTGTTTTAGTTTACAATTTGTCCTTTTAATGGAAAGGTGAGCAAAGTGTTTTCCAAACGGAAACACTGAAGATTGTTTAGGGAAAAGCAAAAACAAAAACCAACCAAACAAGCAACAACAAAACAAAAAAAAACCCCAGCCCACCACTCAGTGCTGTTTCATAAATACTCTGGAGTTTTCTGAACAACTCTGATGTACTCATATCCCTATCACAACTATTTCCTTTTTACTGTTGAAAGTGGATAGTCAAGCTAAATTGATGCTTTACACATATCCTGTCTCAATTTGTAATAGTCTATTCTCTGTAAGGAGATAATTTGAAAAAGAAAAATACAAAAAAGAAGAAGCTGTACCACTGACAACAATTTACTTAAATTCACAGACCTTGAAATTGATGCATCTCCTATCAACCATAGTCAGAAGCCACAGTAAAACACATCCAACGTTTGTATATCAAAAGTAGGGCTAAAAAAAACCACCCCGTTTTGTTCAATTTAAATGTCCTTCAACGTGTTGTGATTCTGTACTCTGATATTACTGGGAGATTTTCACTGTAGGTTACTTTCTACTGTCAAACACGTGCAGGAGAGTAACCCTGCAAAATTAAAGTGTGTGCCATTACACAGCACAGATGTTTGTTCTCACCCGGTTACTGACAATGAAATACTTATTAAATAATAATAAGGAGATATCGACTTCCCTATTCTGTCGATATGAAGATCTGTTGATCTGTGAGGTTAATATTGATGAGGCAGCGCGAGGTAAATGTTTCATCAGGAGGAGAAATAAATCCCAATGCCGGCACAGAAAAGAAACAAACTTCGCACGTACGTAGAAACAAATCCTTTTTGTACTTCTTAGGTATACGAACACCAGCTCAGCCTATCAGCTAACGCTGAAGGAAATCCTTGACACTACTTTCAGGAAACATGTTCCCAAAAGTGTCTATCATAGGTATTTAAAACTAAGCTTAAGTGATGCCAGGCACTTGGAGCCTTTAGTCATGCTGTGTGTTCTGTTCTGAATGGCACATTTCCCTTTGAGTGTTACTGGAC
This sequence comes from Bambusicola thoracicus, assembly GCA_002909625.1. Lineage (NCBI taxonomy): Eukaryota > Metazoa > Chordata > Aves > Galliformes > Phasianidae > Bambusicola > Bambusicola thoracicus. Next base: position 28,653 of record PPHD01003275.1, on the reverse strand, counting down.
GGCTCCACATATGCCCTCAATACTTTTCATGTTAAGGAGATTTCTGTTTGAGTTGGTGACATGCATTTTTTTTTTTTTTTTTTAATACGATGAACTCTGTCAAAATATTATTTATCTTTGTTGTCTCATCAGAACATCTGTGAAAGTTCCCTCTCTTTACCCTCTGCCACAGAAGACAATAGTATGCAGCTTCGAACAATGCAAAGAGCCATTTAACTTGATGGGCCTGGCAGAAGCAGCCACTTTCTCGTTCATTATTGTATTTAGATTTTCCTTCATTCTGCTTAAGCTCAGAGCTGCTTTTTTTTTTTTTTTTTTTTTTTTTAAGAAGACTGTTCCACCAGTCAGGTGGGTCTTGGACTTCAATAGCATTATTTCATTATACTATTTTTAATGAACAACCCATACACGCGTAACAATCTGTGTAACTTGCTTCTGCGTCTCTGTATAAAAATTGAAAAGATATGACCCTAACTTGTAAGACAATAACAGTCTTGGGTAAAAGTGCCAAATGATGTAACTTTCAATTTTACCCTTTTGATTACTTATGGCCTTGATGCTCAGCAACTTCCCCTGTACTGTGGTTGCTTGCAAAGGGAGGGCTCAGTCACTCTGACTTGAAAATCACTTTAGCTGCCCTGCTGGGCCATCTTGGTCTGACTCATGGGGTGGAAGAGCCTTTGTACAGCAGCCTCCCTCCTGCCTGCCTGTAGCACAAATGCTGTGGCCTGACAGGGAAAGCAGGGCAGGTACACGGGGCTTTCTCTTGGTGAGATGGTGCAGGAAAATCACTTCACTGCTGATTGTGCTGTTCCTTGCCAGGCTGGCAAACTACTTTTCTGTCCAGAGATCACTCAGGGGGCCTGATACTTTTTATTTTGTTGCTTGCACCATGGCAGAACTTGTATCTTAGAAAGGTAAAAAATATCATCACCTTTTTTTTTTCCCCTCGTGCTTTCTTGTCCCTCTCATGCCCTTCTCCCCTGTACCTGTTCAGTGGAACACTGTGTCTAAGTGCAGGATCCCATTGTAAGACTCCTGTCTCTCTAAATTCCTGTGCTAAACCAAATTTCTCTTAAAGGCCATGAGGTTTGGTATGTTTATGTTCTGCCATGCTGTTTCTGACTGTTTTTGTTGTTGTTTGTTTGTTTTTAGGTGTTTTTGTCCTTCTAATATCTTGAGAATTTTTTTTCCTACAATTTTCAGAAGTATCTCAAAATTTCTGCTTAACAGAAATCAGATTTGGTTGTCTAATCTTAAAAAAATTCCAACTAATGCACATTAGCTAATCCTCATACTACACTCACAAGAAAAGACACTCTTAAAGCTTTTAACTCAACCTAAGATTTTCATAAAGTTTGCTAATATTTTCAAAACCCTTTTGGGCAGTTTGGTGGCATGCCTTCTACTGCCCTTGAGGCTCTGGGGCCAGGCTTTCCATGGAGGTGTGAAAACTAGACTGGGGACTTGTGCTCCAAAACCGATTTGCATGTATTTGTCTCAATGCATTTATCTGAAACAATAATAGATTCCCAAATTTGGTCAAAGAAAAGGATCCAGCAAATAAGTTGAGTGCTTTTAGTAGCAATTACACTTGAGAAATATTATCGTATGACACCACTTGGATACCCTTACAAGTGCAAGGTATATTCTCTATCGTGTTCACCTTAAGACACTAAGTTAATTTTCACTGCAGTTTCAAGGCTGGGGATTCCTTACCTGTGTTTTCTACATAGCAATAAACACAGTGATGGAACAATTGTTCTGCTAGTGGGTTAAGCTGAATAAGAGAAAAAATAACTAATGGAGTAATAACTAGGTGGCTGCCGTGTCCGGTTGTATACTTCATGAAATAAATTGCAGGAGAAGAAAAAGGCAGCAAACTGTGTAAACTGAGTACAGATAACTCCCATGCTGTGAAAACCCTTCTACCTTAAGAACAGTAGCAATGAAAAGGTTACAAGAAAGGGGGTAATAAAAATATCAAGAGAAACGAAATAGAAACAGGTTTCTTTGCAAGTAGAGGAGCCTCTTTCTAATATGGTGGCCTTATACACAAGTACATTTGTCTTCCAGACCCTCTGCTGTTGATTAGAATTCTGATGCCACTGGAGGGGTTACAATTTTGTTGAGTTTCTGGATCTCAATTGCGCTGTCAAGGGGTCATTCTTTCTGGTAATAAGGTAGCTAGTGGCCCCTGGGAGAGAAGGAAAACAATTGACTCTTGAAAGCAGAAACATATACTGAAGTCTAGAGTAGATTTCTGGCAATGGACCAGGTCTTTTCTCATAGCATTTGTCATTGTAGCAATGAAAAAAATTGTGGGAGTTCTACAGGTGGCTGAAAGAGGAAAACAGAGTACAACAACAACAAAAAAGTACTAGATGTAATTTATTTTGGAATTATATTTAAGAGCAGGTTGTTTTTTTGTTTGTCACACTGTTGGTTCACTTGTTAGAGATGTGGATCCCATTAGATAGAAATATGTTGCTTATTTTAAAGCAAATGATTATCAAATGACTAGACTTCAAAACATTTTTTTGCTTTAATTTGAAATGAAGTCATTTGAGTTTGAAACATATGCCTTTGCTAAATGCAGAATATTTTGTTGCCAAAACCAGACAATTTCATTTTGAGTCCACTGCTTGTGAGCACTGTTGATCCTGGACGTCACTGGCAATATGAGTCTTGGCAATAAATCGTTACAGAGGTCAATAGTAAAGTTTCTCTTATTACCACTAGGTATTTTAATTTAATTTTCTTTTAAATTCTTATTCTGTCAAGTCAAAATGGTCTCACCACAGATTCATATTCAACTACAATGAATGTTATATTGAATTTGATTGGCTTTGGAAGCAGTATTTCACTCTGTACAAACTGAAAAATAATTTATGCTGAGATCTGCACATAAATATTTCCCACATCTTTCTAAAAACTGGTTTCATTATTTCACAGGCTATGTTACCAGGCTATTTTTGTTTTGTTGTTGTAGTATAAGCACACAAAAAACACATGTGCATGCATGTGTATGTGCATTCCACCACACAAACGCATAATTGTCAGTATATGTAATTTTACATATGATTTATATAATACTTGCAAGATTTTAAAGTGGATTTCAGTTTTATTATGAGCCCCAGCACTGCAGCAGATAAACATGTATTCTTCAAATCCTGTGTCTGAAGTATGGGACTGTAGCAGCTTGAGACTTCCTTGGTTGTCAATGGAGAAAGACCGGCACGCCCAGAGACACACTTCTCTGAAGGTACTTGCCTTTCTTCCCTGACGATAGAGCAAGCCCAGAGCAAATACATTCCTAATTTAGAATAAATGACTGATGTGGACTGCTAGGAATCTTGGAAGGAATGTGCAGACACACTGCTGTATCTGATGCCATTACCTGCAGGTTCTGTGCTGAACAAGATCTTTCAGTTTAGGATCTAAAATGTTTCACAGAGATAATTGTGAGTGAAGTTTTTAAGAGAATAAAATTTTGACTTTTGCTGTCAAGGAATCAGACATCCAGTCCATACTGGCCATTCTGTTTTACTCAAAAATCTACTCATTCAACTCATTTGTCTTAGAATTAGATGAAGTAAGCTGAGGCGGAGGACTTAAAGACAAAAGTGGGAGATAAATTAACAGGTGGGGGCACATTCATTACAGAACACATTTAGATACCTAAATTAGGAGAGGTGACCTTCTGATTAGTATATTAGATGCCTAGGACACTTTTCAGACAGTTAAAAGTAAAAGAAATCAAATATTTGCTAATGAATTTGTGTAAAAACATGCAGAGACAAAGGCATTTGTAGATTTAGGGTAAAAAAAAATAGTTTCACTCTTGCCTGGTTAAAAAAAAAAAAAAAAAAAAAAGACCACCTCCTGCCTTATTGGATTAGGTAAAATGAGAAGAATAAAGAACATCTTGAAGAAGCCTTAATCTCACACTATACACAGTACTGTGCAACAGACTGTGGAAGGAAGAAAGAAAGATGCTATTCCTAAAGTACTGTAGGAAAGGCTGGCTATAAAAATGAGTTTTCCTCATGCCCATATCCAGGCAATAGATATTTCCACTTTCTACAGAGCTTTCCTCTTTCTTTCTCTCACATACATGCACACAAAAAATAGAGATGGTTTTGTAAATACATTTCAACGTCCAAGAGTATGTCAGGTTTATCTTGTTTGTCTCTTGCTCAGGACAACTGATGGAAACTTATTTGCATACAACTATGTGGTATCATGTTTTACTCCACCATGAAAGCAAATTTAGAAAAAGCTCTAGTTTAATTAAAATAACTAACCTTCTTTCACTCCAAAGGTCTTTCTCCTGTTACTTAAACTAATTGTATTGTCTGATGTTATACTTATTGGAAGAGAGCTTTAGACCCAGACAGATTATTTTAACTGGATGTTTGTACACGTTTGCAATTACATTTGTAACTCAGCATCCTACAGTGCATCATTTGCTTAAAGAATATGAATCTTGTTTTCAGACCTCTAAATTTAGAGCATTTGTTGTTGAAGGAGCTAAAAGTTTATTTTCTCATTAACAAAAAAATCTCAACAGGTGTATGGGAACAGTTGAATCATGGCCTGAACCTCTGATTGACCACCTGAGGCAAGCTCTGAGTCAGCAGCAGAGGCACAGGTGAACACAATTTCATCTGAGTGACTCCTAGACCCCATTTAAGGGCTGACTCCCAAGGAGGAAGGTTCTCTACCTGGAGATCACTCTTCTTGGAGCCCTTCTGTGAGCCCAGGATGTGGGTAAGAGCTTTATTTCTTTTCTCTTTTGTAATGTGATAATCTCTCTGGGCCAATACCTGTTTGCCATACAGGTAATATTGAAAACAGTACCCTGCTGTCTACAATAGTGCAGTAACAAAACAAAAATCGAGTGCTGTAGTTAGATGTAAGACAAACTAACTGGTGACATGCTCTATTGTGAACTGAAGCTCCATCGGACTGTCAAGAGGAATTAGTTCATAAGCAAGGCTTAAGATAAGACTGGAAGGAATCACCAGTGTCACAGAACTGTAATAGAAGAGAATTTGTTAAACAGCATTCCCATATGATTCTACTATATATTTTTTTTCCCCTCAGCTTCTCTGAAACTCTCTGCTGGTCTGACCACAGGGTGAAATTCCATTTTTACTGCAAAGCTGGCACTCAGCATTTTCTGACTGCATGATCAAGAGGTACTGACCAGACACCAAAGCAATTTAATACCTGTAGGTGCATCAGTTCACCCTGACCTACATCTTGGTTCTAGCTGTTAACTGACTGAGCAAAGAAAGATGAATAGTCATTTCCTACCCTCTGAGCATCAATAAATATATCAGAAAGAATAAAAATCCTTCCTGACTATTGCAGCTAATAAAAAAACCTCTTCTAATAGGATAAATACAATCCATACACAGCATAAATACACATTTGATGGATATAATTTAAGAATTGAGAACAAGAGTTGCTCTGCTGTCCTGAACTCTTACAATGGGGCTTTCAGGACTTCCAAACAGCTGGTGTCCAGATAATTTAGATATCTGCTGGGAGAATTGCATGGAGAAGTGTGGAGGAATCTACTGCAGAGGCCCAAGCAACTGAGGCCTGTGGTGATTCATCCAAACCACAAGAAAGACAGCTGTTTTTAGCAGAACCTACAGCTTTTGGGTGGACTTACTGACCCAGTATCCTTTCTTCTGTAGAGCTATTCAAGTGAGCAGAGTTGCATACGGGATGAACTTGGCTCTTAAGGTGTGGGAGAAACCGTTTCCAGTACTGACATATGGATATTAGCAGTCCTTCATGCATGGCTTACAGACAGGCTTTAGGAATGTTTACAAGGTGGGAAAGACAATGAAAGAACATGTAAAATCATTTCACCCTGATTCATCTTTGGAAAGGATTCTGCAAGCTGATCTTTCTCTCCCTGTTGGCTGTGTTCTCCAGAAGCCTTTCTTCCGATTCTGAACCTCTCATCCCTTCCACACCAAGGAATTTGGGCTCTGTCCAGTGGAGGGCTGGGACAAACATACATATTTCCTCTACCCTCCCACATGCTTCTAGTCTTGGGGACTAAGGATAACACTGCTGAAACGTGCATGTGAACTGAAAAAAAATTCTCAGGAGCTGGTATGAAACAGATCTCTCAGCAAATCCTTCCTTTAGCACCCTTATATATGTGAACTTTGCCCTAGTTCTAGAAACTAAAGCTCTAGTTTCTTTCCTGGCAATTAAAAAATGGCAACTGCATCCCAGCTGCAGAAGGACTTTAATGAAGCCAAACCATCATTTGAGGCTCTCATTGGACAGTGTGCCTATTCCTAAGGAGATAATGCACCTCACAAGTCCATTTAAATTAAAACAATAAACTGAACCAAGCACTGTATTTTTATTCACAGAGGACCAACTGCCTTTCAAGGCTGCGGAATGTTAACAGCTATAGCAGAGTTACACAGCTAGTTGAACCAACAACTTTTTTTCACGGATGCAGCAGTGCAAACAAGCTATTGATTGGCCAATGGCCACCAGAGGAGCTGCCCATAATGTTATACTGCTCCCCTGACGAACCTCGTTTAGTGCACTTGCTTCTTTCACCGAGTGTTCTTTGCATTCCTGAAGGCTGGCACCATGGTGAAAAGGTGTTATCCAAACTTATTTTATACTTTCCCTCTTTATAAATGTGGGGTGTTTGCCATTTCTGTAGTGCGATAGAGTAGGCTGTGGGAAGGTCCCAGCTGTTAATGATACAATGGCACAGTGTCATTCCTCAATCAGAAGTTTAGCTTTCGCACAGTTGTGCAATCTATTACAATTAAACTCACAGCAGAATTTGGCCAGACCTTTTCAGCAGTTTGTCACAATTAGTCTTTGTGTGTGAAGCACAGAAAACATCTGGATATATGGGAACAAATTCAGAACGTTATTTTCTTTTAGCAGTCATATTTTTCTGCTGCTACCTGAGTTAATAATTTTCTACTAATGCATCTTCATGTACTGATGTTGATATATGTGTTCAGGAGAGATGGGCTAACTACTTGGTTTGAATCTTGAAAATGAAGTATCAAGACTGAAAACAACAGGAAAGTGCTCAATTTTGTATGCCTAAATATATTACAGTGAACAGGTAAGGAGGTGATATTTCTGAAGCAGCAGTGATCTCAACGATCACCTGTGAGTGAGGGCTTACAGGTTTTATGCCTTATTTTGCCACTGACACCTGAATAAACTCTTTTTACACAAATCATCTCTTAAATGATGCTAATCATTACATTCTTCACATGGTTTCTTCCTGAAACTGAATTCATTAATGTTCATGAAATACAATGAGACAGATAAAATGTATTAGGTATGTGAAAATTATATAAGGACTGCTACACCATAGCAATTCTGCAGGGATCTTTAAAAAAAGAAACAAACTCTTGTATTCCACATAATACTTTTGTTCCTAAAACACTCCTAAGGCCAACTGAGGTAAGAGCAGATCTCAAGTTTATTTATGTTTATACACAGGCACCTACAGATAGGTATATGCACAGCAAGTAACAGCCGTAAGTCTGATTGTGCTAACCCTCCTCATTAAGAGAGGAAGATGAAAAGGAATGGAACAGTGTTTGGCAATGGAGAAATGTTCTCTCATGACTTTTATTTCCTTCCAGAACAGTTCATCAGTGCAAACACTCGCAAATTAAGCAAGATCACTGAGACTCTCAGTAGTGCGCTGAGCAAGACCAACACAAACAAGCCAACGTCAGTGGTGGCGGTTTTACTTTTATGTGTAAAGTATCTAAATAAGTAATAGTCACAACTTTGGGGAGTGACTGCAGACTACAGAGATCACGGACAAACTCTTCACTGCCTTTCAGAATATGCAGACAACTCTTCTATTATTTTCTTTCTCCCTACCTCCTACATTCCCTACACTCTCCCACCTCAGTCCTGATGTAGGACTTCTCTTGAAAACAAAGGTTCTGAAGATGCTAAAAATTCTGGAAAGAAAATACTTTAATCTAATTTTCATTAAGAATAAGCAAAGCTTTGAGATGCATGTGGTGTAAGTAGCAGCAAAAATGTAACATTCGCTTTACATTATAGTTATTTAAGCAACAGAAGTTAGAACCCAGAAAAGAAGCATGTCTTGCAGATGGTAGCAATGGCACCCTAGAATTCCCCTTGAATATATTTATACATTTTCATAACCCCTTGTTCTATATATTCTCTTTCAAGCAGCATGTAGGGAGCATGAAATTTTGTTCAGCATAATATGAAGATCCTCGATGTTATCTCTTCTTTTCTATTGTTGCTTTTTTTACCTCCAGATGTTCAATTACCTATGAGAGTACTCAAGGAAACATAGGTATGCTGTATTCTGTACTGAATCAGTTTAATTGAAAAAATAAAATGTGATGTGTACAGTAAGGGAATTTTAAATGAACTCCCTAGCATATTCATGGTTAAACACAATGGTTTTGTATTCTAGTAGGATATAACACAGTGTTGCTAACGGATTCCCACTGAGAAAACAGTGAACTTAATACTCATATCAGAACATTGCAGTGAGCCAACCATACATCACAGATCATATTGGAGAGGACAGCAGGCTGTACTGTCACCCACCAAAGCCCCATCTCCAATCATTTTATTCTTTCAGAGACGGTGAAGTTCTTATGCTCATGGAAACAGGCCACTTGCAAGAACAACCTGATCTTATGCAGTAACCTGTCATGCTTGATTGATACTTAACACTAGCAGGAACTACATGGCCATAAAATCTCTTTTATGCTAAGCACACATATGCATATATAGGCACAGTGGAAGCTTATCTCAGCTCCTGGAGCTACTGCCACTGCCTCTGTTGTTCTGCTTACATAGCACAGATCTATGCTGATAAAGACTGAGATAGGATAGATGTAAATTTGATGGATGAAGTGCTGTTTTCTCTAATAATCTAAATTGAAGTGCTAACTTCTACTCCACATTTATTACACTGTCTTCTAGTACATATTGGCAATAGGCTCCCTCATCCTTCTAAATGGCTGTAAATAGCTGTCAGGTTCCCTGCATAAACTAGATACAAGTCTTTGTCCACAGGTGTTCTTGAAAGTAGGGTTGCTACTGGCTGTTTTTGAACCTCAATGACTTAAGCATGGAGAGAAAACTGTTGTGGTTAGTGAAGCTCCGATACTGCAGAAAGCCAGAGAGGTTATACTACCAAAAGTGTTAGCAGATCTTTGTCCTATTTTTATGCTTTTCTCCACACTTACTCTGCTAGCCACTCAGAGAGAAAGGATGGGCCAAGTAGTTCTTATCTCAGGATAAAGAAGGCTTTTCTCATGGACTTCCTTTATTCGTAGTTACTGGAGTATCCTTAAACCTGACTCCATAAAAAGCTAACCCAGGGCAACCTCCCCCCAGTAATGCCAGGGTAGGCAATTAAGCAATTAACACATGATTGTTTGCAGCTCTCAGCACGTTGTTGATACTAAAGCAGGCCATGGTTCTTAAGGAGAAGGACTTTTACAAGGAAGACTTCTTTCTCCCTGCAGCGCTAGTAAACAACCTGGAAGCTCAGCAGGTAATTGACTTTAAAGGTCAAGAGGAAATCCTCCCCAGGCTTCCTGCTGCTGGGCAGCTTCCATCTGACCTTTGCTCTGAGGTAAGCTCAGCCTGCAGGGGCTAATGTGGCTGGCCTTCTCAGCTCTATTCTGTGATTTGACTGGGATATGCACACCTTCGGTGTGATTTCTCTGAGCTGCTCTTGCTTCTACAAAGGCATCTCAAGTGGTGTCCTTGGCTAGGATTTGAGTAAGCTAGGTGTGAGAGCTCTCTAGTGGTAGGCTAGCACTGCTGGCCAGCCAAGGGGAGGGGTTGTCGTCTTCCCTGTGTTGGTGTTTGCTCACCTCAAGCTCTGTGTGCAGTTTTGGGCACCACGGTACAACAGGGCCATGAGACTATTAGAGAGCATCTAAAGGAGGGTTACAAGGGTGGTGCAGGGTTGGGAGGGCAAGATGTATTGGAATGGCTGAGGCTCTTTTGTTTGTTCAGCCTGGAGCAGAGCAGGCTATAGGCTCATGGTGGCTTATATCTCCTCACAAAGGAAACAGAGGGGCAGTGCTGAGCTCTGCTCTCTGGTGATGGTGATGGGAACCAAGGGAGTGACATGGAGCTGTGCCGACGGGGGGGTTAGGTTGGGTGTTAGGGGAAGGCTCTTCACCAGAAGTTGAATGGGCTGATGCGCACTAGAACAGGCTCCCCAGGGCAGTGGGTATGATGGCCATGAGCTAAGGGAGTTCTATAAGCGTTAGGACAACTCCCTCAGAAATATTGGTTGTGGTTAGTGGTGCTTTGTCTTTTTTTCTTTTTTTCTTTGTAGTGGTCTTGTGGGGAGCCAGGAATTGAACTCCTCTTCCACTCTTTGGGTCCATCTGAGAGGATTTTGGATCACCCCAAATCCTCAGCGCTGGGGGAGACCTTCTTTGTCAGGACCTCTCCCAAGTTCTCGGGCAGCAGCTCCACCTTCCCTCCTCATCCTCCACCTCTGCCTGGAGGGGGTGAGGATGGTGGAGCCCATCTGTAGGACCGTGGGGACATTTTGGGAACTCTTAGCCCACCGTCCCCATGGGTGGTAAACGCTGCGGCATCTGATGGTGCCATCCTCTTCTCCCAGCAATCACTTTGCTGACAGTGGCATTCTCCTGTTGGTGAGGATGCAGTTGGGGGGGTGGCTCTGTGTCCTCCCTGATGGGAGTCATTGGGTCCAGGATGGGGAGGGGAACGTTGTAGTGGTGGCGGTGCTGCTGCATTTGGTTGTTGAGGTTGGAGCTCAGGCGCCACACAGACACAGCTGTCCCTGGAGATGGTGATGAGATGGCGGCAATCGGGGGTGAAGCGCATTGCTGTGACCACATCTGAGTGCAGGAAGGTGACAGTATTGTACTTCAAGGTCTTGATGCAGTTGCTCACATACTGGAACTTCTCATTGTACTCCTGTGCGCTGGCGTGCACCCGGTGCTCCTCTGGGTGTTATTGATGAATAACATTCATCACTGTTATTTCTTAATATTTGCTGTACTTTTCTTGCTATACAATGTTATTCTCAAACTAATAATGTTATTTGAGTACTAGGATATCAGTATGGCATTTAGAGAAACTGTGGAAGCATTTTTTCCACTCTTTTTCTTTCCCAGAAGAGTATTGGAATATTGGAGGGATGGAATTAAGGCACAGTTTTTACTGTTTATATTTTATTTACTTCAGAAGTGTGGTTTGGGTTACATATAATGCTGTAGAAAATACTGATGTTTATATTTATGAAATTAATTCATAAGTATAATGTAGAGTGTATTTCTAATTCTTGGAGTTGCATGGAAGATACCTGCCCTTCCATACTGAAAACAGGAACGAAATAAAATGGGGGGGGGGGTA
>PPHD01003275.1:3823-17203 GCA_002909625.1 Bambusicola thoracicus | reverse complement strand
GGAAATGGTTTTACTGATGACAGTGGAAAGTTTTCCAGTAACTCAAGTGAGCTTTGGAATGGACTTAGTATTCTGGCTGAAGATGAAGTATCTTCTCATTTCCAACCCTAGCAGCCTCCTTTTTGTGGCTTTCGGTAATGCCAGAACTTACATTAAAAATTACTCTTTGAGTCCTAGTGAAAGTAAGTTTGTTAGTTTTGGCTATGAGTATCTGTAGTATGGACTCTCTTCTCTCATTAACACTGACTTGTCATTCTTCACATTAAATTCTACACGGTGTTCTTACTTCTTTCTGTACACTTTGATGCTGTAGTTGATTTTCTGGGGAATGTTTTTGGAACAGGAATTTTGTAATAGATAAGTTTACAGTCCAAAAAGGTACTCAAATGTTCTGTTGTATTACATGCACTTAACTGTGAATTTCCAGCTGCATCCAAGTAAAACCTTGATAGAATTATTTAGCAGAACCATCTTGCAATTCCTGAATAGTGCCTTGATGTATATACTACATAGACTAGCTTATTCTGGTCATCCAGAAATACAGCAGAACTGCATAAAATAGACAAGAATCAGAAGAAAAAGTACATATGAAAACCCTAACTTTCATTAACTTATGAAAGCCGGGTTTTACTCTTAATAGAGTGATTCATTTGTTTATTTGCCCATTACTTTAAGTTCAGAAGTGCCTATCCAACTGCATCAAGTCTTCACAAGAGAATTTTTGTTTACTCTTACATAATCTGGAGCATCTTTTTCCCTCATGAGAATTTGTGCACTGTGGGATACTACCTGCATGATATATGCTTTTATTTGGTCTGGATCATGTTAATCTTGGGCTGCTCTTGCTTTTAATGGTATTTTTGTAACTTTGAGGCTTCAACATATGACTACTCACATCTGCCATGTTCATGTTCTTGTCATAAAGCAACAGAACAAGCTTGCCATTCCCAGGTGGACCGATCAAAGGCACTTACTGTAAGCAGGAACATTTTTTGCTTCGCTGCTTCTCTGTTGTTGGAGCACTCAGATAATGTTCAAATTTTTTCAAGATGTACCGTGAGAATTTCTGAAAACTTGGCCCATTCACTATTTCAAGTTAGGCAACTCAGGCATTAAGTGCATCCATTTTGGATTACTGCTGAAAGCTTGACTACTGGTTTAAAACCGTACCAGTGCTTCATTTTTAGGGCTAGTTATAGATGTGCTAAATATAGGTCAGTACAAAAGATTCTGGAAGGTCTCTGACAGTAACTTAATGGGAAGTTTGAATGCTTGTATCTAGAAATTAGGCTGCTCAGTTAAGCTTCTCGGATAGATGGTTAGATTGCTTCAGGCAGGAAAAAAAGCTTGCCCTACTTCTCTGCTCTTGGAATCACCAGCATAAAAACGACATCTATAAGGTAGCTGAACACGTTGCCTCTTCATAGCTGTTCAACAGGCAAACTGGTGTTGGGGTTGCTATAAGGATTTAATTTAAATATATGGCACAATTGATTTAGTGATGTGAATGGGACAGAAGTTGTCTTATGTAGTGGTTGGGTGCTGTGGCTGATTCCAACTGCTGGTGGGAACTGTGTTCCAGGGGATGAATAAAGTTCTGCTTGCTGTGCTGACCAGCTGCATTCAAGGAAGCACCTCCAGCAGCCTTTCAGTCCTTGCACCTGCACTTTCTGAGATGCTGGAGGAGCCTGGGATGCAAGTCACAACTGCTATGCGGGCTGTGGCTGAGACATGGCTCTCCTTTAGTTAGCAACATAAAAGTCACTTCCTGCCTGTTTGTTTTGCCTCACTAGAATCCTGAGTACTGTTTATGCTCCCATGGAGCAGGTACAGGCACTCACGGTGATGCAAGTTGCAGCCTTAAGTGATAAAACACTAAAGCATTATGTTTATATGGGAAATTGTGCTTCATGGAAAGGAAAGCTGTGGGTAGTTGTGAAACCTACAAGAAAGCAAGTAGAATTAACAGCCAGACAATATAGCTCTATGTGGTTGTCTTAACTATATATTTTTTTATGGTCATAACTGTAACTTTTATTGAAATTGCAGTAAAATATACTAAACTCACTTTAACAATTTTTCACTTCACTCCTACCTTCAGCTACAACATTAACTTGTTTTGTTAGCCGCTCTCAACCTCTGGGCTATGCTTTTTTGTTGTTGTTGTTTTAGAAAAACTTTTTTTCAAGATTCATTTAAAAGATTTATGCATACAAATTCTGATGTGCAGGAGAAAAGACAATATTACCATAACATGAGAATGTTACTGCACCTGCATGATTATTATTCAAAAGGTTTTTACGCATTTGATTTACAATTGACTTGATCTGAAAATCTGAATCTTTTCTGTTGTCTTTACTCAAAGTATGATTTCGGAACTGAATAAAGCTTAACGGTTTTCTGTGGCAGCTTAAATCAACTGAGAACAATAGTGAGTTAAACATTAGAGCATTGAGAATAAAAACCGACCGAACAACAACAAAAAGCCCCCAAAACTTGTACTGAGCAGTGCTACTTGGGGAGCCTCAAGGGATCTAATCCCAATAAAATACTAAAGAGGGTTGCTCTCCACCAAGAAAGGGCTACAAAAAAATGTCCCAGAACTTATGGCAAAGCAACTTACATGGAAAGCAAAAAGAAGTGTCCTACTGAGTTTATTGCCATGCAACATGGCAGCTAACTAAACAGAGATATGTGCTCTGCATTTTGGACAGATTTTCTGCCCCTTCTTTAAGATTCTTGATATGTGAAAGGAACAGGGAATGCATGGTAATACAGATTTTTTTCCTGCTGGTTTGCTTACTTCTCTTCTGGTTTGTGGAAAGCTGGAAGATGACCCTTAGGAGAAGGGGATCTAAGGGGGCTACTGCTCGCCACTGCTACCATGTTGTGTATGTATGCACAAGGTGATCAGATACTTGTATCCTTGTACAAGGGACAAGAAGAGTTACATTGCTGAACTGCTAAGCTCCTCAGGTGACAACTTGTCCGCAGAGTTAAATTACTGTTCTAAGCAGTAATAGTATGAACTAAAATCTGTAGGCCAGGTTTTCTTTGGTATAATGGGAGATCAGAGTAGCTTTCTATTTGGTTTTGTTACAAAACAGTAAATTAATATGTTTTTAAAAAAAAAGTTCCATATGTGTTCCCTCCTCTCCCCCCATGTTATCCCTCCAGTGGCATGCGTCTAGTCATTTCCAAAACTGGGCTGTGGAGTCTTTCTGAACTCTACTGTACATTAGTTTCTGCACCCGTAAATTGACTCTACGGTCATCCAGGGGATAATTTAGCCTTAAATACAGAGTTGCACTAAAATGTCTTTTGGCCCTCACTCATCCATTTGAGTTGGCGGAAGTCCAGCTGGAACAGATAAGAGCTGTTTAAGGACCCTGTTCTTTATGACTTTGTTATCGCATCTCTGGTCTTGCACTTCCAGCTAAGAAGAGGCTAGAATAGGGTCAGTGTAGTGGAACAGACCTCCTCCAGTGATGGAGAAGTGGATACTGGCATTGCGTCAGAATATGGGGCAGAGTAAGGTCCAGATTACATCCCAAGGAGAATACAGATGCAGAGAAAAGAGTAATTTTCATTAAGTGCTTTATGAAATCTGAGAAGTTACAGTTAATGCTTATAGTGAAATTGCTGTACTCGTTTGTTTTTTACTCATTTGTAAGAAAACATTTATATATCTTCAGTTTAAAGATATGAAGAGGAAAACTAACTTGCTAGCAGCTGTTTTGGGTTTTCTGTAGGGGCAAGGTAAGTAATAAAGGCTAACTGTACGCTGACCTATAAATAACTCCAGCATTTGGGTCTATTATATCCTCTGACTATGTAAAGGAATTGCATAGTGGGCAGAAAAGTGATTAGATTTTTTCTGTAATGTCTCTAAAAGAAACAGAGCAACCTACATGTATTAGTTTTCATAGGAAATAAGACTGAAAATGTTTGCCAATTAACTAGGTGGCAGAATCAAACTAGAGTCATTGTAGAGTTGAGATATTCTAGGTTTTTGAAATGTACGTATTTTTATATACATGTGTATTTGAGCAAAGAAGAAAAACTGAAAGCTCAGGGCCTGCTCCACCCACCCTTCCTCCCCCAAATATTCTAGATTGCAGTGGTTCAGGCATCTGTATAACAGGCATCCCAGCTATATTGCAGAGAAGCCTTCCTCTTTGACCTACTGGATGCTTCTTTTCTGAGGGAGGAGAGGAATTCTTTCCATGCTAAATAGTTTAGCCTCCTCCAGCCACTGATTGCTGCTTAGTGGAAACCAGTTGCACGCAATGACTTCTTAGGAGTGCAGCTGTGAGTAAGGCATGCATACAAATGCATACCCTGGTATTGTACTGATAGTGTACACAGAGGCTGCGTGAGTGCTGACACTTCACAGAATTACCTTGCACAGTACCCTTGCTGCCCAGTGGGACACCTGGTGCCACTGCCACTTCTCTCTTCCTCCTCCTTAGTGCTCCCGATTGACATAGGCAGAAGAAAATGGCAGTGCTGTGTTTGTGCAGGAGTAGTAACAGTCCTTGAGAGGAAGAGTAATTGCTTTTGTCTGGCTTCCTCGGATCTGAAGCTGATTGAAATAGCGATCAGTGAATGTGGTTGATGCCTACTGAAGAAGAATGGTGCCTAGTTTTGCTTTCACTAAATCCGAGGCTAGTTATGTAAAGCACTCTTTGCTCACAAGTTGAACATGCATCTTAATTTTGGAACCTCCTCATAACTGATGGGTAAACTTCCTGAATGTGTCTGACAGCTTTCAAGTCAGTGGTATTTGCCAAGGCCTCTTAAATATGTAGGAGATTGATGTCTTAAGAGCTCATCCAGTTGTGGGTTCAGGCTGAATCCCTTTCCCTAGCTCCTGTGCCAGGTAACAATGACAGGAGCTGTCTGTGTACCAGAAGGAGCAGTTTTAGAGGGGTGGCTGCAATTGGAGAGAGAAACCCCTGTTAGCAGCTGGAAGCATTGGTGCTGAAAAAGCAATTGCCAGTGTCAAGAACTTTCTTAGCTAAGCACCGCAGCTGGTGGCAATAAATAGCATTCTATTAAAGGAGGATGTTCAGCCCATGACATAAGCGAATACTGTTTCAACCACAAAAAGTAATTTATGGCACTGCATGTGTCTGAAATGGATTTTTTCTGATACATTTTAAAATAAAAATGATAAGATTTCAATGGAGGGAAAGATCTGCATTTTAAATCAAACTGAAACTGAAAGATCAATGAAAAGTGTACTGCTTTTTTAAGTACGCGATGATACATAACATCTTAAGGATGTGCACTGTCACAAAGCACAATTACCTCCATTCCTAAAAATGAAAGATGCTGTTTTCTGACTGTGAATGTTCTCTATATTGCATCAAACCTAATAATCTCCCATGTCAGTGATAACCCCTCCCTTAACATTTAGACAGAACCGTCATCGTCTTCTCTCCTCAGAATGCCAAAATGATGATGCAGAAAGTAGCAAATAACAATATGCTTGGATTGCATAAACATGAATCCTGGGAAAAATCGGCTCCAGTCTCAATGAAGAGCAGGAGAAAAAAAGAAGTGGGTAATAAAATCATTAGGTTCACTGGACCTGTTAACTTACTGAGTCCACTACAGTAAATAAGTTATTAGTTTTGACATAACCAGTGGTTTATTTGGATATAATACTGCTGCTCTTTGTTATACGTTCTGTTCATACACATGTGATTTCTCTTACATAATTGTTGTGAAGCAAAGCGATTCTCCATACTACACTGTGTCCCATGGGGATGAAAGGCATGGAAGTGGTACTGGAGGAGACTGTTCTTTGAGTTTATTCCTACTGACTGCTTTGGGATTTTTTGGGTGTGCTGAAGAGAGGGTGAATTCTTCTGCTAACTGAGCATAGGATGGCAAGGTAACTGATTGCATGGGCTGTCCTGAAAGGCATTTTAGGTGGGAGTTTCTTCTGAATCACGAGGACTGTATGTGTGAACACCAACAGTGAGTAACTCGTGAGGTGTTTTTCAGAATGAAAATGCTTTGTATTACAATACCAAACAAAGCACACACGTCTGATATTCCTTAAGGAAAGAGTCTTCATATTATTTTTTTCCATATGCTTATTCTCTAATTCTGCTAATTCTCCAGTATTCCTTTTGAGAGAGAGAGAGATGCTTGTGTGTTTAAGAGATGGCTGATACCTATTTATTAGCAGTAGAGGTATGTACTCTGGCTGATTCCCACTCCTGCCCTCTTCTGTAGCTGGGTTCTGCTGTCATCTAGGAGTTAGAGGCAGATTCTCAGCTGGTGCACATCAGCACTGCAGTCCTGAAATAAATAGGCATAACTTCACCGGAGTCACTGAAATCCAAGCTCAGATTCTTGGGTTTTGCAGTTCTTGAGAGCAGTGCTTTAAGGCTTAGGATACACACTTCTGTGATACTTTGTTATGCTATAAACAAATGCCATGGTTCTGATTTGAATTACAATATCATTCACCCAGAAACCAATAGAGCTCTGCTTATTTATACCAGCTGAGAGGATAGCCAAAAGGCTTTTCATGTTGTATGATATAGTCACGGACTGCAGTTGCAACTGCATCCCTCCCCCATATAAACAAGGAGGTGACCCCACTACTGCTGGTGCAATTACTCAGATGCAAAACAGTTGTTGGGAGAGCTTGGGATTCAGATCACTGCCACAGTGTTTATTCTGTAGAGAAGTGATGCGTGCATGCTGAAGTTACAGTTGGTTCAGAAAGGCAGCAAAAGTCTCAATTTACATATCAGTGTGAACAGTTGGGTCAGAATTTGGGAATAATTAAAGGATGGAACACTTACCAAAGTATGCTGAATTGAATGTTTCCTGTAAACAATGTGTGCAGTTGCAATGCACGTTGATTCTGATTTGTATTTAAGGCAGGAATGGAGTCCAGCTGCAAAGTCTGGATCCAGGTTTGAATTTCCCAAAGTTCAAGGCTGTTGTGATCAATGGGGTTTATTTGGTTGCATATCCAATTTGAATTTGGAACTTTTATGGTAACTTCAATCAGATGTTTTTAGGATCCACTGGAATAATAATGCAATAAAATCAGAAATTAAACATATCTGGTACCAGGTAGGGATTTTATTAGTGTTCCAGTTTAAGGTTAAAATTGTGCTCTCATGCAGTCAGTGTATGTTAAGTTAAGGCCAGGGAGTTTACAAATGATTTAAAATCACGGATTACACATTTTCCAAAGCAAAAGAGCAGCACAAAAGCACAAAGTTAATCTAAATTCTCAAGACAGTGCATGTGGTGAACATTAGTTTTCCCTTTTTCTTTGGTTAAGTTTGGCTACTGCTTTCTTTTTCTTCACAAGTACTATAGTGGTAACTGACATTATCTTCCACATGTGTACAACATCAGGGATAGGCAATATCAATGATGTAAGGACCTTCTTTAGGAGCAGTAGCAAGGAAACATCCCCCGTCAAATGTTCTGAAGCTGCAGATAACTCATAATGAAGGAACGTGGGCTGGCAGGAATTGGGTACTGGAGGAAGAAAAACACACAGTTTTCTACTTAAAAGAGCGGAGAAAAAAAAAAAAAAAAAAAAAAAACAACAAAACAGAACTCAGTTTACACTCCTGTAGTACAATCCTGTAGTATTTAATTCAATATGCTGTCTCCATCACAACCAGTTAGAGGAAAGAGATTTTTAATAGTTGTGACGCTTTATCAACAGGAGAAAAAGCAAATCAATGTTTCCCTTACTCTTGTTACTTGCTTTCTTCAGCTAAGTGGCTACGTCCTATCAGGGATGATAGTTTCAAGAGAAGATCCATCTTGTAATTTTTGACTAGTGAGAAAGCATCTGATCAGACCCTGCCAGGTAAAGAAGAGGAAGACAGCTGAAAGATAAAGAAGTGCCTACAGCAGTGAGGTTTGTGAGTGCTGTACTCCTTGTGACAAAACTGAAATGTTCTGCTCAGTGTGCTAGGCCAGTCCTGTGTTATATGTCTGCATGGCTTGCAGGTTATTGCTGGGAGGTGCTTGCACTGAAAAAAAAGCTTGAACTTCAGAGGACTTGCCAAATCCTGCATCAAATGTGAAATTCACAGAAAGAGCATTAAAATATATGTGAGCTTAGCAATTAATTTCATGCCAGCTGGAAAACTACAAGCAGTGACAAAAGCAACGCAGAAAATCATATGCCATTAATAGACTACTGCAGTACAGAATATTATGCTGTTTGTAGCAGCAGATTAATGTATAACCAGTCATGTTTGGGCTTTCAAACATACCAGAACAGACAATCCTGTACATAATGGGGAGTCTCTATATTATGATTGATGTCCAAGACTTGTGATGTTATAAACTATTGGTTACGTTGTTTTGACAATGGAAAAATTAACGAATGAGACAGATTTGCCTGCAGTGATGAACTGTATCATAAAGAAACATTAAGAAAGACAAAACATTTGGAAATTCTTTCTGAAAAAATAACATTTTTGCTCTTTTCACAAGGAACAAAAGAAGCCAGAAACATGACAGATTTCATCAAGAGAGCTGTTCACAGATTAAAAGTAGATCTGATTCCTTTCTTTGTTTTGCTGTGCTAGACTTCACTTCTCTAACTACAGAAGAGTGAAGTGACTGTTTTCAAGCTTACAGTTTTTTGCTTATGTGGTGAATGTTTCCTTACTGCTAATACTGTTGAATCATGCAAGAACTGCACGTGTTTGGGTGAACTCAGAAGGGTTGAACAGAAGGCATACTCAGAAAATGCCATTTAAGATCCATTGTGATCTTGATGTCTGCCTGTTAAACCAGCAGGGCCTCCACAAGAAATGAGCTATGGTAAATGGAGAAACTAGGCTGACTGCATTTCAGCATAAAGAGACTAAAAAGGTTGAAAGGCAAACAAATGTACAGGAACTAAGGCTGATCTGTTTATAAATCAGTCTGCTTAGGCTAAGGCACTGAAGAAGCCTGCTGAAACTGGACATCCTTTTGATTGTCAGGGAGAGGTAGAGAATTAGATCCCCTAAACTTATAACTTCTATTTAGAGTATTTCTGTTTAACTTTTATAATGTGAAAAATATTCACTGCTATGGAAACATCTCTCATTTCCTCAGAAACATCAAGCAGTGAGATGAAAAGCTAGTGAGATGAAAAGTCGGTCTATTTGTTTCCTCTTTTGGACACTCTTGTCTTAGTTCCCTTAAAGGTCAGATCTAAAAGGAATTTATCTAGATGTCTTAAACTAAGAGCACCGTTCTGTCTCATCCTGGTTCCAGAAGCTCATTTTGCAGGTGTTCAATGCAATCAACACTTTGGCTTTTATGTCAGAATTCCCCAGAAGCCAAAGTATCTTGGCTGTAGCATCACCTTGCCCCATCTCATTCAGGTTTCTTTGATGACTAGAATATTGAAGTTACAGAAACTTTCCTGTGGGGCTTTGTCTATATGTGAATCAAAAAGCAGACCTACATATGGTGAGTCAATCAATCTTTACTTGAAGGACAGTGATAGCAACTTCTTCCTTATAGAAAACTTATGGGAACAGAGTGATTTGCTGTTCCTTCTCTTATACAGTGGCATTTTGATAAATGCATTAATATGTATTTGATTTTCTTCATGTGAAGGATAAGGTTAGGTTTGACTGAAGACATGCCTGACATAGAACTGTGGTTCTCATCCTGTTTCTCACTTTCTGACCCATAGAGCTTGGGTTTTGTGCATAAAAACGACTGTGGCAGACAATTAACTTTTTCTTTATTTTCAAGAAAAGAGTAGAAGTGGCACTGAGGCCCATGGTTTAATGGGCATAGGAGTAATCAGTCAACTGTTGGACTGGATGATTGTAGTGATCTTTACCAACCTTAATGGTTCTATGATTCTATGAAGACTGTTAAAAGTGCCCATGGGATTGAAGTCCTACTTGCATCTTTTTGATCCCAAGAAGGTTCTGTAACCACTTGCCTTTGCATACAAGTATACTGAGAGAGGGCTCTGTCTTCTGTTTTTAGATAGAACTGTGTCTGTTTACTAGTGAAGAACTTGTAGGTACTTAGGCTGTGTTAGTTGGCTTGACAATTATTCCACAGGAATTTTAGTTAGATGATGTCTAGAAGAGATGAGTTTAAGCTGTTGTTGACTGCACTAGAAAAGTCCCACTCGCTATTCTTCAAATCATTTCTTGGAATTTATATGCTGTAGCAGATACCTTGTCATATATTGTTACATACAGTTCCTGTCTTTCTAAATTAAGTGTGCAGTATTCACCGCTGAACATCAGTGGTAGGACTGAATCAATTTAGAGAGTTTTGTATAACACTTCTTAGACCTGAGAGGAGCCTAGAACATTTGAAGTACTGAATTCTGTGAACAGTAGTGAATTTCACTGGGCAATCTAAGACAAAAATCTGTGTGCTGGTTATTTGTTGTTTTCAGATCCAGTACGTAGCAACCTGACTCTGTCTTGGAGAAAACTGTGTCACAGCACATAAGTACAAAAATAGAATGCAAATATTTTGGTTTCTTCTGCATAACACTGCCTTTCAATGTTTTGGGAAACAAACAAACAAAAAAAAACCAATCAACTTAAACAAGTGGTAAACCAAGAAAGGAAAACACTGACGTTTTGAAGCACAGCTACAAATGGAATCCAGAAGCTGTGGCACTGCCTTTTGTGCTTTACTTCAGAGCAGTCTTTTGCAATAAACTTTATTTTAATGGCTGGGTTTACCTGTGTCAGTAACAGCAAGAAAATGAATGCCTTAAATGTTGTGAGATTATTTACGTCAGATGAATAATTTGCCAATCCTTAAATAATAGTAGCAGGACACATGTTGTTTGCTAAGACTTCTCAGCATGAGATGTGTGTATCTGAACAACAGAAGTACACCTTGAAGTCAGGGGCAGGTATTTAATCTGTTATTGCTGTAACAGGCCTGTTATTAGAATTGTACTTGGAGGCTGTCAGCTGTGATCCCCTCCAGCCTGGTTACTACAGTCCATCTGCTCCATTAGCTGTGAAGTTAAATACCTTCCAAAGCATGTAACAAGGTAAGAAGCACACCGGGGTCATGCAGCTATTATTAACTCTGCTATTCTCAGCTTCATCATGTGGGCTGTCCAAGACAAGCACAGTCACAAAGTTTATGGCTTTGAACACATTTCATGGTCAAAATTGTTCTCTTAGATTGCTCTGTATAACTGGATTGTTTGGTCTCAGATAAGGTAACTGGATGTATAGTTTCACACAATGATTTTATGTTTCAAGCTATAAACCTTTGAAATTTCTAGAAGTCTGTCCCAGATGGAATTGCTATTAGGGCTGAAGCCTGTCTGTGTACTTGACAACAGTACAGCTGAAGGACAGCATCATACAGTAGTTGTGGACTACACCAGTAATGTGTTCCAGATGGTGGAGCCAGGAAAGCATCCTGAATCCATACAGCTTCAGCTGCATTCAGTATGACTCTGATTCACTCAGAGCAGTAGAACTTGTTTAGTACAAATCAACTGTATAAATTACAGTTCTCAATCAATCTAGAACCTGAGGCAAGAGGTATCTGCTTCTTATTTTTTGTTACTATCATACTTGTTGGGCTTTTTATCTTGACATCTGATTAGCCAGGGATAAGAGACTCCTTAAAAACTCATTTCTTTTTGCAATTGAGAGGTCTCTGAATTCATTCTGTCTGAACTATTTATGTAATAAATCTGCTAGTTTTGCAAGTAGGATATTTTGCAAGTGTATATCTAATAGTTTGCTGCAGGTTCTGATAGTCCAGTTCTCATCTTCTCACTTCACACATTAGGCTAGAAGTGGAAGTCCTGGCTGTCTTTGGTATTAACTGCATCTTTGTTAACTCCATTACATTCAGTCTGTGCCACCAATAAGGGTCTTCTGAATCTGGAGGTATTTTGTGAACGGACTTTCTGATGACATTTCCAGGCCTCTGGCCGTGTTGGTCTTCGCCACCTAGTGTTTGCATTAACCTCTGTCTTAGAAACTGCAAGTGGTTGGTTCACTTTAAGGATGAGTGGAATACGGGAAGAAGTGGGAAAAGTGTGTGTATGGGAACTGTTGAATCACAGCCTGAACCTCTGATTGACCACCTGAGGCAAGTGCTGAGTCAGCTCCAGGGGCACAGGTGAACGCAATTTCACCTGAGTGACTCCTAGACCCCATTTAAGGGCTGACTCCCAAGGAGGAAGGATCTCTATCTGGAGATTGCTCCTCTTGGAGCCCTTCTGCGAGCCCAGGACATAGGTAAGATCTTTATTTTGTTTCTCCTTTGTAATGTGATAATCTCTCTGGTCCAATACCTGTATACCTGTTTGCCATACGAGTGTGTTATAAATCACTCGCATATGCCTTCATTCTTTGGTTCAGGTCAGCCAAACGTTAGCCTCCTTAGACACACATCTTGTTTAACTTTCATATGTTTAGGAGAATGAAAGAATGGTGGATCTGTGTCTTGCAAGCAGCTCGACATCAGTGTGCACTGTTATTTGAAAACTGTTCAACACGTTTGTGGTCTGATGAATTCAGTGACTCAAGAAATATGTTTTAAAAGTCAAACAAAATCTTATAGTGTGCTGTATCTGCTAGAGAACAATTCTGGAACAAATCAGTTGTATCTCTGAAAGCTGCAGGTTTTTTTTTTTTTTGTTTTTTTTTGTTTTTACTTAAAGTCAAACAATAGTTTATATGTACTTCTAACTAGGTAAAGAATGGCGCACAGGTAACTTTATCAGCTCAAAGACAAATTTTATAACATCACAAATCTCAATATCTTGTGTGCTCATCTGCCATACAGCATATTTTGTGCATACTAAGGCATACCTAAAACTTGTTAGTACCCTGTAATACATACCTCAGGGTGTTTTTGGCAGAGACTATATCAGCTACGTGTTCTTCTCCAAGCACTGGCTTTTAAATTGCATCACCAGAGCTTTAGCAATTGTAAATCAGCAAATATGTATGCGTGTTGAAGTTGCTGCAGGAGTACTGATTTACAGCAGAGAAGACCTGGTTCCACAACTTAAGCAGACAAACTAAATCAAGGTTATTTCAGAAGAAAACAGTCCAATCTTGTGGTCAATGGAACTTTCCCTCTACATCCTTCTCACTTGAGAGAAAGCAAACTAGATGTTGAAATGATTATTTAAAAATATCTCAATTTTTCACACATCGGCAAATGGGAAGTATTTAGCTGGTGTACAAGTCTCACAAGCTGCCTCTCAATCTGGACCTGTGGAGCTGAGAGAAAGCACCACAGCGAGGAGGCAGACAGTGAGAAACCAGAGTAAGGCTGCAGACAATGGGAGCATACTGTAAAACTGCTTTCAGACTTTAAGCCAGTGTGGTTAACTTCTTTTTCTGCTAAGGACAG